>WAAB01023762.1:82054-139889 GCA_013389865.1 Piaya cayana | reverse complement strand
TGATTCTATGATTCTATTCTCTTATTTTATAGGCTGGTCCTGTCCATTGCTGCCTGATTTCTTTTAATTTAGGAAGGTCTTATCCCAGCTGTTTAGTGAGTCCTAGTCTTCGGAATGCATTTTGGGTGTGCTTATATGTGACCCCCATCTGCTACTGTGATATCTAACTATAAACATCTGATGGGATTTTGTATAAGAAAGAGAAATGTCAGTAATGCACATAGAATTTTGCTAGTCTGGAAACCCTGTTACTGATGTTGTTTTCCCCCAGTGACTTATTCACACTTACACATGTTATTTTCCTGGGCATGCTAATAGACTTTCATCATTTCTTTCACAGCCTACTGTTTTTGTTAGCTCTCCTTAGATTTGGAGAAGATATCTGACCTAAGCAACTTCTTCCCTCCTGCCCTGGATATTACTCTAGTTATTCCTTTGTCTGCTTGGCTTTGCCATTTTCACTCGTTTTGCAAAGACTATACTTTTGGAGCATATGTACTCTTGCTATTTATCTTGCATTCTATCCCAGCTGAAGCTTCTGTGACAGCACAGTCTGTAGTGCTTTTCTCGACAGTTGTTGAAATGCCAGGCAGAGCTGTTCCAGCTGGCACTCTGATCATGCTGTGACTGTTGGCTGTGATGCTTAGTGCTGTTGTCACAAGGCAGCCCCAGCTGCTGGCAGCAGGCTGTGGAAGCACTTTTTATGTGTGCTATTTACTGTTAGAGCTGTCAGGCTGTAGTAGGATTACTCTCAAGAGTAAAGAAGATAATGTGATCTTGGGCTTTTGTTTTGCAAATGTGGATCATCTTACAAGATGCAATTGCATGGTGGTTGATTAGGCAAACCTCATCTTGCTTTATATTTAAATAATGGCATTTTTCAGGCTGCCTGCTTGAATGTTTTAGAGGTATGATGTAAATAATAATTGATGGCTACTCCCTCGGTCACAGTAAATGTATGTATTATCTTTAAGAGTTGATTTTGAACTGCTTTCAGGCTGCTGTAGTTCTTTCATTTTAAGAACTGTGACTTAGGTATAGAGTAACATGAACATAAATAAGAGACTTATTTCTTTTTAAATTTCTTTTGACTGTCTTGGAAAGATAGAGAGGAAGAAAGTAAATACAAGGTGGTCCGCAGTCCTCTGACATCCTGATGCTAGAAATCTCTTTCCATCTAGTACAGTGAAATGTCTTCTGTAACTGATAAGTCAGAGAAAAAAAGTTAGGTAAAGAAGCAAAGCCTCCCTTTCCTTGTCTTTGGTTCAAGCTTCAGGACCCTCCACCTATTCTGCAAGAACACACCCACACAGCAGTTTTCAAAAGTAGTTAAGTCTCACTTTCATGGGTGCCTTTGGCACTTAGGATTATCATTATCAACATCATTGAACTGTCCTCACACTATGCAGATGCATGAGATGCTTCTTGCCCAGAAAAAATGTGATTACACTGCACTAAAAATAAAAGTCATACTGGTTTAGCAAGTTACTACTTAGTCAAGCTGTGTGTGTTTCCATAGCCAACCCCAGAGCAATGCAGAATACTTTATTAGCTTGTGTTAGTTTGTGGGCTACTCCATGAAGTAAGATAATATGGTAGCAGTGTGCTAATGGAAAGTATTTATGAAGATCTCCACAGACTGGTGGTGATTCTGGTTTTCCCTTAAATTCTGCCTTTCCTATAACATTCTGAGGTGACAGACTGAGACTTTTCTAAGGTGCTGATTTTTTTTCATTAAAAATAGTTAATTTAGAGTCTCTCAGAAAGACCTGTAGCTAGATCTCTGTCTGTCAAACAATACACTATTCTTTTTTTGGTCTTGCACTGCCTAGTTTGCTCAGAAACCTGCAAGTGTTTGGGAGACAGTTTTGCGCTTTACCTTCTTTGCCAAGAACTTTTACCTGTCTATTTTAATGCCAGTCTTATCTAAAATAACTGGAAAACTAATCCAGCAGAAAACCATTCTTAAAAAATATTATTTTATAAAGGACACCATGAGATAGCCCCACTCAAGAGCAGAGTTCCTGAAATCTACTTTCAAACGTTTTTGAAATCAACCTCCAGAACTGGTTTTCTTAGTGTTTTTTTTTTATGTGAAACAGAAAATTTCGTAACAATGGCAATGTATGTCCAAGTTATACATGTCCTAGCAGAGTGAGGATTTAGGTGGGTCTTCTAGTTAAGATCTTGTTGATAGCTAGTTCAAGTGCTGAGATGAGTGTAAGATGATATGTTTTAATACTAGTGCCACTCAGCATGTGCCTGTTGTTCCAGACCTCCTCAGTGAGGACAAGTAGGAGAGGAACTTTGTGGTTTCCATGTGTGCTTCCATTGAGAACTGAAAATCCTGAGATTTTTCTTCCACATTATTCTGCTGCCTGATGTTTGAAACATAAACTTGCAAGAAATACCCTAATTCAGGAAAACAAAAGTGTTCTCAGCAATACATGTGAAAATTGTTCTTAAGGCTCATTGTGTTGATTATTTTATGAGGCTCAAGAACTTCCTGCTTCTGCACTTAGCTTTCCTTGTCCTCATTTTTTAAATTGCATCATGTCCCACCTTGGTGCTGCTGGGAAATCAGAGATATTTTTACAGTAATTCCGTTGTGGTCTTGAGTTGCAGACTGAAAGGTCAGAGGCAAGACAGGATGAAGAATAAATGTGTCTGGTGGCAGTGGTACAAGGAATTGAAATTTTATCAAAGGATGACATTTGCTTTTGGATTATAAGGCCAAGGGACCTAGGCTTGCTGTGTGAGCAGCATGTTCAGCTGCCTCAGAGGGGGTTATGTGGAAATGCTGCTGTTTTCACCTAATGGGAGTCAGTACTGGCATCCATTGCTCTTATGAGGCATTTGGAGGCATTAATCACTAATCACCACTTGCTGAGTTTTTGTTCAGTTTATAGCATCTCCCTGGGGTATGTGGTGCCTGGACGGTCCATAAACCTGTGTTAATAAAGCAGAGATGTAATGGGATGGAATAAAAACAACATTGTTTTGTAAGCAAGAAATCATTGCCCTGTCAGATGCCTCCTCATTTTTCCATCCATGCTGTCATACTGCATTCACCAAAGCTTCTGACATATTCCTGGGGCTCCCTCAGGGGAGCAAGATGAGATATACGCATGATAAGGAAGTGAAAGGCTGTGAAGACATGCCCAGCTCGCAGCATCCAGCACAGGGTCTAGCTCAAGCATGGAACTGTAACAGCGTAATAGTGGGAGACCATGGTTCTCAACTGTGCTTTCAGCCAGGTTCCCTGGATGGTGTCTTGAGAAAGCAACTCTGCTTTCATTCATTGAGTAGGGAGTGGAAGGGAAGTTCTTACTATTTTTTAGATTTCAATTTTTATTTCTTAGATTGCTTCTGAGTAAGAATGTGTGCTCTTCAAAGCTTTTTCCTGATGAGTAAGTTCTTGTTTGGGATTCAGCTGGTGAAAAGTACTGAGATGGCGTATGGGTACAGAGTTTGTGCCTGGGCGGGGGGCAGTTTCTCTGCTTACTTGAGCTAGCAGCTTTATTATTGCTCACATAAGTCATTTTGATGACTTGGTTCATAGATGGCTGCTGAGATTTGAGCTCTTTGTGTCCACTTCTTAACCATAGAGAAGGGAGGAATGTCATCCTATAGTTTCAAAAGGGACCCATAGAGATGTTAGGAAGTTTTTTTACTTGAGTGAAAGCACTTCCAGCCCCTGAGAGGCATGTGCCATGGCTCCATAACTCAGAAACACTTGACCCCACCTGTGTTAGCTGACTGTGTCTTAATAGAGCTGAGGAAGCTGTTCTAAAGCATTTTTAAAACTCAGTCTTACTACATGCTAAATCTGTGTTGGGTAGGATACTCCTCCATATTCATGCAGAAAATTATCCCAAGTAGAGAAAACCTGGTAACAGGGAGATACTATATGTTGTGAAATCACTGTTTGGGCTTTTTATGACCCCTACATTTTCTTAGTGGATGTGTTCCTGACAGGCATGTGTCTGGTGGGTTCTCTAATGTGCCTGTTCTAGGAGAGTCACCCTTATGCCCCGAGAGCTTTAGCAGCACATTGGAGCTCTGGCCTAGGGGCAGCCATCCAGTTAGTTCAGCCCCAGGCCTCTCTGGAGAGCCAGGCTGCCAATTGTGTCAGATTGTTGGTTGACATAGTGACATGAATGAATGAGTGTCCTCGGGGAAATTAAGATGGGGCTGACAAACTCTCTTTAATTTGTGTTCCAGGCATGATATTGACTCTGGTCTCAGGAGGAGAATTGTTAATGGGCTTGTTTGCTGCAAATATATATCTCTATATACACACACACACATTTCCCAAACATCTATTTGACTGTCAGCCTGATGAATGCCACTGTTCTGGGAGTAAGCCCTCCTATGTCAGCTGTTTCACCTCTACCTCTGCAAAACAGAGAAGGCATACTTTATCCAGTTTTCTCCTCTGGGATTCTAAATGGTGCTGAATGCTGCAGAGCCCCTAATGAGCTGCTCCTTTACTAATTCCATCTTAGTTTCTAACTCTATTTTCCTTTCCAGAAACGTGAAGGCCTCCTGCAGACCTCTCATGTTACAGAGGAGCTGACAACTACGACAGAGTAAGCATAAAACCCATTAGTTTTAAAGTATGGTTGGGTGCATGATGCGAGAACATTTACAAAGTCAAAAGAGAGACTTAATATTCTCCCTGGTCCTGCTAAATTAACAAAATCCCTTAATATGGTGCTTTATTAAGTATATAGAAAATATGTTACAAAGGAGAAAAGTGTCTTCTTGGCATTCTTGTGTTTTTAGAAGCTTTTAACTAAATAGTTCATTGAAGGCGACCTTTGTGGGACTTTTTTTTTTTATTCTGCCTTCTGGAGGTAGCCATATGTAACTAATTTCTGCCTAGTGCTGTTGCCTATCTCAAGCGAAGGGCCAACGTAGATATTTTGGGGAAGAATTAATTTGAGAAAAAGCAGTTCTTTGAAATGCCTCTCAAAACTGAAGTGATACCTTGTTAAAATCAAAAGGAGAGAGGCTATCTCTTTTCAGTAGTACCTCAGGACTAGAGCTCATCAAAAATAAATAAAATAAATAAACCTCTTCCTCTCTGTTTTTTGCAATGGATTACTTTGCTATATGTTTTTACAGTGCTAGACATGCACTTTGGCTGCAAATAAAAGCTGGGAGTTTCCTTCACGTGGCCTGAAGGCAGCTCTTTTAAGAGGAATCTTACATGAGCCCTCCTTCAGTTTATCAGTGTATTGGCTTCCTATAGAGTTGGCTCAACTTTCTATGAATTTGAAGATAAATGAAGTACCATGTGGCTAGTTCAGTGGGGAAGATCATTCAGATGGAAACATTCAAAAATGAGATCATAACATCCCTGTGTGGACATTGAAGATCTCAGTGGTTTTTTGTAGGATCAGAGTTCTGCCCCAGGTTTGTGGGCCAAAATTCCTCCCCTCACTTTTGAACAATATAGTTAACTTGTCCTGTCCTTCAGATGTGGTTTTTAACATGTAATCTGCAGAGTGAGGTTAGACATTTTTTAGCAGGAAAGATGTTTACTTATTAAGTTATTTATTATGTTATTTAATATTACACAATAGTAAGAATTTTAATGTTTAAGATGTTGCATATCTAGATATAATTATAGCTATGGAAACTGCAATGATCAGCAGAATCCAACATTCATTGAATACTTTCGAAGGCCTGTGTGCAAATCAGGACCTGATTCTCAACTGATAAACATCTGTATGTGTCTAGTGATGTCACTGGCTGTGATTATAATTCATGTGTGGCAGTTTTATGTAAATAATATCTGGATATTACGTATGCTTTCTCTCTTCAGAGAAAACAGATTATATTGAGATAGATAACCTTGCTCCTTCTGAGCTCTGTGGTGTAGCGTCTGATGACTGTATTTGTGGAAACTGTACACAGAAGGACATTCAGTCTTCATCATAAAAAGTTATGCATAAGAAATTATAATTGTGAGTAAAACATAACTATGGATTTCAATTAATTTAAAATGTATCTCCCTGACATCACTTTTGGTCTGCTGGAGACACATTCCTGCAGCACATTGGGTCTGGTCTGTGACATAAACATCCTCCTGATTTAGTAGGAGTTGTTAGCCCTCAGTGTTTTGCAGGAAAGGGCCCATTAAAGCCTATGGTCTTATATTTTCAAAATGATTATTCATGAAATAACCCAGTATTTTTTAATGCTCTGACTTACAGGATGATGATGGGAAGATTTGGTGAGTAACAAAGTTAACTCTGTAATTTTTTTTTTGTTTATGTCAGGCAGGGAAGTCTTGTCTGTTTTCCATCAGCAGATCAAGACAGTGTATTGGGCAATTCTTCAGGGTTGGAATATATTGCCGGGGCAGGTTTTGTTACTCCACCATGTTGTGGAGCATAATGGGTAGAACGAGATCATCAAGTATACTGCTTGTCCTCTTTAGACTGGTCTGTATTTTCTTTTGTCAGTAATGAATGCTGAAATTCTGCACAGGGCAGTATTTCCTAGTATTCTTGTTGGTGGCTTTCAATTAAAATCTTTGCAACCCCCGGCAATAAAAGTTACACCATCGTCTTACTGTGACCATTTAGTTAAAATATAAAAGAATACATGAAAATTACTGAAGGAAAGGTATAGGGCATGAGGTCTAAGAAAGCCCTGTTTGTCTGTCTGATTTTAATGACCAGTTGGCCCTCTAATTCCTTTACATGGAGCATCTCATGTCCTCTCTGTTCACTAGGTTTTAGAGTTCAGACCTTACGAACTGTAGATATGGTCTTCTAAACGAAAACCAGTGGTTTTGGTGTTGCTGCTGAGAATCTTCTCCTTTTGCATTTAGTATTGTTAGTGGCATTAAGTCAGTTCTCACTGAAGAGATATGGGCTTTTATAAAGGACTACGTGTGGTGAACATGTAATTTAATTTTTCTTTACCCCAGTTATAAAATGTGAACACTTCCATTTCCCATGTTGCAGAGTTTACATTAATAATTAATGAGGTACTTGGATTCAGTAATATCAAGGGTCTGTAGGGGCTAAATAATGTATCTTTGGATATCAAAGGAATTTGAATAACAAATATATTTTGTTATTTAACAGTGGAAAACTGTTAAAATGTGTTCTGTAAATAAAAATAATTTGAACTTGAAAAAACTGTTTAAAGCTATGTTGAAAATTTTAACAGTTTAGAACCTGCAAACATTTCCAGCATTTTTATACCTTTTTAAAATGCAATTACAATTGGTTAATTTTTTTCTTGTTTTATCTGATGATGATAGTTATCATCCAAAAACCTCAGAATTTAGAAAATTTCAATCAGCCCAAAGCTGACATAGTGTGAAATCTTGCGCCAATGTAGTCAGTATAGTATATTTTAGATTGGAATAGATTTTGTTATACGCTTTGAAAGCATTGTATAACATAATTTAAATCTTCATACCTTATGTAAGTAAGCTTTGCTTTTCATACACTGCTGAATTAGATTTCACTTGTGTTCAGCTTATGGCTTTATTGAAGTCAGGGTACTACTGGTAATTTTAAATTAACCAAATGAAAATCTGATTTTGCATTGAACAGTGGATGCAACCATAGCTATTACTGTGGCTTAGTGCATCAAACCAGGTAATGTTTCAGTGGCTCATGGTTTAAATTAGGATTGGGGCATAGCTGAAATTTGTGTTTCATTTTAATTTTTCTTCCACCTACACATTTTATGTTTCAATTATGAATGGCAGAAGAGGAAAATCAGTCAATGATATATTTATTTTCAGTTAGCTCAAAGATTCCCACGTGAGTTTGCACTGGCACTTAGATAGTAAAATAGAGGGGTGATTTTTAGCCTGAGTCTCTGCTATGTGACTTTCTGAGAAAGACCTTTAAGCTTGGAACACATAACCTGCTTCCCATATTTGGCTGTTGTAGGTGTATTGATAGATACTTTTATTTCCTCTAAAACCAGAACGTGATGCCTTTGACACACTTTTTGATCATGCACCAGACAAGCTCAGCGTAGTCAAGAAGGTAAAAAATAAAATTCAAGTTTTATTTTCTATATTGCTTTTATTCATATGCTTTTGAAAAGATATCCAGAAATATCTGGAAAACAGCATAAAAGGTCTCCCAAAGATCACAGTTTCAAACTCAGGTGATTCATTGCCTTTTGTCAGACTTGCCTCATTAGTCTCATTTATTGACTAAGGCTTTTCTAGATAGCACTGCTAGATTCAATCAGAATGATGCAGGATAGAAAAAACTACTTTGCAAAGTATTGCAGTGGCACAGATCATTCTGAGTGGACAGTTGTGCATGCGTTTTTACCCTGGATGCTGCTCTGCAGTGAGGTGGCACTGTGCTGTAGGTTAATGAGTGGTTGACAGAAGTCACTACCATTGTTAGGCTGAATGGCAACTAGAGCCCTGTGTGCGTTTTCAGCTTCAGCCTCCCCAAGAAGCACTCACTGTTTCTTTTTCAGTTCATTCTTGTACTAAAGATGATTTGCCACTATTGGAAGATTATTTTCCAGAGTACCCTGAAATGGGATTCACCCATAAATAAGTTTGCTAAATATAAAACTTTTCAGGAGAGTTGTTTTTGTCCCAGGACTCTTCTGCTTAACATTAATTCAAATGATCCTCTGCTCTCTCCTACGTGGCTCAGCGTCATTGCGAAGCATGCTTATCTAAACGTATTCTTGACACGACTCTTCGTGATGAGCAGGGCAGAGGGGTAAAAGTAGCTGTTGATCTCTGCCAGCTTGTGTTGGATAATGAAGAGACTCCATGTTGTTCCATCAGCTAGTTTCAACATGGGTGTTAAGAAGAGTAGTATGCAAAGAACAGTGTTCTAATTTATCCCTTTACTTTGTATGAAGCAAAGGATGTAAGCAGTTAAAATAATGATTTGAAGGAAGATTTTATCTTTTCAGTGTGAAATGTCTTCTAGAATAGTGTTTTAAAGTTGACAGAAAATTAAATTAACCCTGTCCATGCAATGGAAGTGTTAACACCCAAGTCTTTGTCTCTTTTGGAAGTATTGTAAACAGGCTGGCAGATCTCTGCTTCAATACATTAGCTTGTATCTGGCCAATAGTAGCAGGATCTTGCAAGTCTGCTTCCTGCAGGAGTAAAGATGCCAGACTTGGGCTACATCCTGACTATAGTTTGCTAATTGATATGCACACATGACTTCAGGAACCTAGGTGTGTGCAGAATACTGTATTATTGGCATCTTCTCTTGGGAGTCTTAGAGCAGAGATGCTGATGCCTTTATCCCAGACAGTGGATCTTCTCCAAGATATTAGTGTAGACAGTAAACACATCCACTGCTTGCTTCATTTTCACTAAGAACCAACAAAAGAATCAATGCCGTCACAGCTTTTTCCCATGGTACTAAAATATGCATTATGTACTAGGAAAAATAATTAAGGTACATGTAATAGCACCATCTGGTGACTTATGGCATATGGTGCAACAAAAATGACTATGACTGAGGTTTTTTCAGTTTTATGTACTTAATTGTGCAAAAGCGAAGAGCACATATGTGTCCTTACTAAGCTTAAAAAAATGTCTTAAAAGATTATATTAACCCTTTCATATAAGCATGGACTGTAGTATCTAACATTGCTGGTGCTGGTGTTTTCTTTTGTAGTCTCTGATCACTTTTGTGAACAAACACTTGAATAAACTGAATTTGGAAGTAACAGAATTAGAAACCCAGGTAACAGCCTTTGTCTTTTTGAATGTAATCTATGTAAATAGCAAATCTGAGCCCTCGCTCCATATAGCTTTGTTGTGGAGCTGTTTATGCATGTTAATTTATGAGATCAAGGTCCTGTCTTTTAAGTAGCAGTGACATTCACTGATGTTTGATTGCTTTACTTACGTTTACACGTCCTTCTTATTGCTATTTATTTGTAGTATAAGGTGAAATTTTTTGATATTTAGTAGTGTTATATTAATGACTGTAGAACATGGCTATATTTCAAGGCTGTTTGTCTATCAGATCAAAGTGGAGTGCTGCAAGGCAGTTGCTATAGTTATGGATGGATGGGGGGGGTTGTGTCTTTCCTAGCTCTGAGGATTCATCATGAGCGAGTATAAACCCTTAACAGCTGGCTGGCTGGGACTCTTGGGAGGTGTGTGGGCTGCAATGTGTGGTTCATTATAGAGATAACAGTGCTAGATTTGATCACATCAAAATGGGACTGGAAACATTTTTGCTGTTGCAGCAAAGGCCTTCATGTCCTCCTCTTTACCCTACTGTCTTGTAAGCACATGAGCTGTGCTTGCTTCTCAGCAATGTGGATTAATGACTTGGAGTGCATATACTGCAGTGGCTTGATTGCCAGTGGTATCCAGGTTAGTTTACAGAGGGGACTGTTAACCAGCATCGTCTGGGTTCTGAATATACTTGGAAACCTTAAGTAAATGTGAATTTTAGTGTTAGTGGGATAGTTCTCACTTTACATATAAAAATTAAGCAATTTTTAGACATGGGCTTGTCTATGTAGGAGCAGATATACTTCCCAGAGTTCACTGGGCTGTGGAGACATGGTTATCTCACTAGCCCAGCAGAAAAATAAGCACAGCATGTAGAGAATTGTACTAGGAGTACAGGTAATTGATTTGAGTGTGGCTAACTTTAATACCAGTCATTCACTGCTATTTTATAACTTTGCTGAAATAAATGAGTGATTGGATCTGATCTGTCACAAGAAATTGTTGCTTCGTGTCTTGGAATTGCCCAACAATTTATTTTGAAAAGGTTAGAGGATGTCACATATGCCCTATCAGGATCACAAGTGAGAAGTCCATTAGAAAGAGATAATGTTAACTTCCTTAGCCAGTAAGTAGTCATCCTGTCTTGTAGGAATACTGAATAGTGGTACTGAAAGTGTTTAATATATTATTTAGTATGTACTGAAATTGTAAACAATCTATTTTGACTAGAGGGAAAAAAATATTTTGTAAATTTAGACCTGTGGCAGGGGAGACTTAATTTCATGTTCTGATTAAGGGAAGGGATTTGAATATCCAGCACATGAATTAACAGGGATTGTGGTTGAAATGACCAGTGTAGTGATGGGACTGGGTGTATTTTATGTAAATGTGTTTCCTGCGATTTTTTTTTTTTAAATCAAAAAAGCTTTGTTCAATACTTGTAGTGAAATTGGCAAGACTCCTCAAGCAAATAAAATGAATGGGAGGAAGAGCAAGAACAGACATACATACCCCAAAGTACTCAGTAGCCTAGTAAATAGATAACTGGCTGGAGATAAACAAGGTCTTATTTTCAGTCCTGCCTATTCAGACTAAGTGTTCTGCACGACTACGGACTACAAATTGTAGGTAACTCCCAGGCAAATTGTTTTTAATTTCTCCTGAAAAGCTCTGTTTACTGTATATAAGTAATGTAAATGGTTGTTGGCACATGATCTGCATGGGTTAATTCTATAGCAATAACCTATGTGCTTCCTTACTATGCTCAGGAAACGAGACTAGGGGAAATAATGCTACCAGATGTGGGGAGAAAGCATTGCTCGCTTTGTTTTTTTTAATTTTCTTTACAGAACTGACAAGAAGGCAGCTACATAACAGGTTCTTAAGAAAAGACTCATTTATCTTGCTCAGCTGCATTGGTGATGGCAAGGGCATAGGTGAATACAGGGAGCAGATGAAACAAAGTCCTTAGTGCTTGTTACAGTTGCTGTCAGTTCTTTGCTATGCCTGAGAGGAGCAGTCTGTGACACCTATGCTCACAAACAACAGTGATAGAAATCAAAAGTACATAATTTGGACTAAGCACTCTTTGTTCCGCTTGTTTATGAATGCTTACTTGAAAACAGATGCTTTCACCTAGGAATGTCATTGGTATTTCGATTTAGTTTGCAGATGGTGTTTACTTGGTTTTGCTCATGGGTCTCCTTGAAGACTATTTTGTTCCACTTCACAACTTCTACTTAACACCTGAAAGTTTTGATCAAAAGGTGGGTGGAAACTCCCAAGTTGTATTCCTTTTCTTTGTTACCACATGATATGATATTTTCCAATGATTCTGTCCTTTCTCTTTGTGCCCAGTAAATCAGAACCTGGTATATTTTTCTTTCTGTTCAGGAGCTGTAGCAAAGGTGTACTGTCTGGGACTTGATACTCAATGCTACTAAAAGTTGCTTGTGCCAACCTCACTACCTTCATTGTGAAGAATTTACTCCTAATGTCTTGTCTAAATCTTCCCCTCCAATTTATAGCCATTCCTCTTGTCCTGTCACTACAAGCTTTTGTCAAAAGTCCCTCTTCAGCTTTCTTGTACACCTACGCTTCAGGTATTGGAAGGCCACTATAAGGTCTGCTTTGTGCCTTCACATCTTCAGGCTGAACAACCCCAACTCTCTCAACCTCATAGCAGAGGTGCTCCAGCCCTCTGATCATCTCTATAGCCCTCCTCTGGATTTCTTCCAACAGTTCCATATCCTTCTTACGTGGAGGATTCAATTACTGGACATGATCAAACCTGAGCACCTACAGACTAGGAGAAGCCTGGCTGGAAACTGCCTGAAGGAGAAGGACCCGGGGGGTGTTGGTTGACAGCCATCTGAACATGAGCCAGCAGTGGCCCAGGTGGCCAAGAAGGACAATGGCATCCTGGCCTGTATCAGAAACGGCATGACTAGCAGGTCCAGGGAGGTTCTTCTCCCTCTGTACTCGGCACTAGAGAGACCGCTCCTTGAATACTGTGTTCAGTTCTGGGCCCCTCACCACAAGAAGGATGTTGAGGCTCTGGAGCGAATCCAGAGAAGGGCAACGAAGCTGGTGAAGGGGCTGGAGAACAGGCCTTATGAGGAGTGGCTGAGAGAGCTGGGGTTGTTTAGCCTGGAGAAGAGGAGGCTGAGAGGAGACCTCATTGCTCTCTACAACTACCTGAAAGGAGGTTATAGAGAGGAGGGAGCTGACCTCTTCTCCCAAATGACAGGGGATGGGACAAGAGGGAATGGCCTCAAGCTCCACCAGGGGAGGTTCAGGCTGAACATTAGGAAAAAAATTTTCACAGAAAGGGTCATTGGGCACTGGAACGGGCTGCCCAGGGAGGTGGTTGAGTCACCTTCCCTGCAGGTGTTTAAAGTGTGGGTGGACAAGGTGCTGAGGGACATGGTTTAGTGATTGATGGGAACGGTTGGACGCAATGATCCGGTGGGTCTCCTCCAACCTGGTTGTTCTATGATTCTATTGTACTCCAGGTGGGGTCTCTCACGAGCAGAGTAGATGGGGAGAACCACCTTCCTTGACCTGCTGTCCATGCTTCTTTTGATGCTGCTCAGAGTATGCTTGGCCTTCTGGGCTGCTCTCAGTCATGTCACTCCCCATGCTGTATTGAAACCACAGATTGCACCAGCCCAGGTGTAGGACATGTGACTAAGCCTTGTTGGAACCTCATGAGATTCACATAGACCCATTTGTCTAGTTTGTCCAGGTCCTTCTGGTGTGACAATTGCACCACTCAGCTTGGTGTAATCTGTAAATTTGCTGAGGGTGCACTCAGTCTTGCTGTCTATATCATTGATGGTGATGATAAACAGCACTGATCCTATTGCAGACCCCTAACGGACACTACTTGTCATGGATACCTTATTGAGCTAGACAGCAGACCTGATGCCTGGCCTTGCCTACTCTGTACTTTGTAAATAGGTAAGGAAGAGACAAGGTGAGAAATGGGAAGCTCTGCTTTAGCTGCATCCTTTACATTGCTGTTGACATGGAGGTGGAGCTTCTTCCTAAGGTCATCCCTAAATGTCATCCCTAAAAAACTGCCATTAGTATCAGTTGTCTACCTGTTAGTTCATTTAGTTGATTTATTGTTCCTACAAACCAAGTGAATGAATCTCATTTCTACTGCAGTATCTCATATACATATGAATTAGAGATGCTACCTGGACCATGATCTTTGGTTGATCTGCAGTTAGAAACTGTATGTTGAGTGCTCACAGGCAAAATGTTTTGGAGCTGATCTGAAGCCAAGGTGGTTGCTCTGATCCTGCCAGGGAGGAAGCATGCAAAGAAAATGCCCATCTGAAGTCAGTTTGTGAGCACAGACTTCTAATTCTGTATCCAGTTCCTGGCAGGATCATTGCCAACATTGCTGACTTTGACAGTATGTGGTAGCTTTGATTTTTTTGGATGTTCCTTTCTGTTTTGTAAGGAGTGAATGACTTGCTGCCTAAGAGTATCTTAGACAAAATGAGCTTTGAGGAAGGGTGGATTCTTTGCAGTCTTAGATTGTCTTACTCATCATCAGGGTATTATAGATGGAAAGAGACAAAGTAAGTGTCTTGCTTTTAGCCCCACACTTACTCCATTATCCTGTGTCCTTCCTAGTGTTAATGATGAAAAGAGTACTTAACACATATTTTATTGTCATAACCAAAAGTTTGCCTTTTTCTGACATTGTTTTGGGACATGCATGCACATCTGTGTATATTTTGTACCTGGTATCTGAGCCTGGTTGTGCTGGAGTGATGCCTCTGCCTCCTGCTTTTTATTCTACTAGGTTCTGCAGTGGAGAGGATGCAAGTATTGTGTTGCCTGAGCTGGAGCAGAATATGGCTAGGTCAGGAGTAGAGACACTGACAAAATTTTAAAAAGCAAATGATTTATAAGGCAAGGGCTGTTTAAAATGATATTTTTTTCTTAATGGCTTCAGCCCAGATTGTCCTGTCACGCACCCCTCAGCAGTGGTACATTATCTCTGAGGGATGAGACTTTGTCCTTGGTAGAATAACCCAGCTTTACCCAGCATTGTGAGAGGAAATGGAGCTGTGTCAGATGAGTGCCATTACAGACCCAGGCTAATGTGCTGAGCCTGCTGATGTTATGGGTTATGTAGGGTTTATTGACTTCCNGGAGACCTCATTGCTCTCTACAACTACCTGAAAGGAGGTTATAGAGAGGAGGGAGCTGACCTCTTCTCCCAAATGACAGGGGATGGGACAAGAGGGAATGGCCTCAAGCTCCACCAGGGGAGGTTCAGGCTGAACATTAGGAAAAAAATTTTCACAGAAAGGGTCATTGGGCACTGGAACGGGCTGCCCAGGGAGGTGGTTGAGTCACCTTCCCTGCAGGTGTTTAAAGTGTGGGTGGACAAGGTGCTGAGGGACATGGTTTAGTGATTGATGGGAACGGTTGGACGCAATGATCCGGTGGGTCTCCTCCAACCTGGTTGTTCTATGATTCTATTGTACTCCAGGTGGGGTCTCTCACGAGCAGAGTAGATGGGGAGAACCACCTTCCTTGACCTGCTGTCCATGCTTCTTTTGATGCTGCTCAGAGTATGCTTGGCCTTCTGGGCTGCTCTCAGTCATGTCACTCCCCATGCTGTATTGAAACCACAGATTGCACCAGCCCAGGTGTAGGACATGTGACTAAGCCTTGTTGGAACCTCATGAGATTCACATAGACCCATTTGTCTAGTTTGTCCAGGTCCCTTCTGGATGACATTCTGTCCTTCTGGTGTGACAATTGCACCACTCAGCTTGGTGTAATCTGTAAATTTGCTGAGGGTGCACTCAGTCTTGCTGTCTATATCATTGATGGTGATGATAAACAGCACTGATCCTATTGCAGACCCCTAACGGACACTACTTGTCATGGATACCTTATTGAGCTAGACAGCAGACCTGATGCCTGGCCTTGCCTACTCTGTACTTTGTAAATAGGTAAGGAAGAGACAAGGTGAGAAATGGGAAGCTCTGCTTTAGCTGCATCCTTTACATTGCTGTTGACATGGAGGTGGAGCTTCTTCCTAAGGTCATCCCTAAATGTCATCCCTAAAAAACTGCCATTAGTATCAGTTGTCTACCTGTTAGTTCATTTAGTTGATTTATTGTTCCTACAAACCAAGTGAATGAATCTCATTTCTACTGCAGTATCTCATATACATATGAATTAGAGATGCTACCTGGACCATGATCTTTGGTTGATCTGCAGTTAGAAACTGTATGTTGAGTGCTCACAGGCAAAATGTTTTGGAGCTGATCTGAAGCCAAGGTGGTTGCTCTGATCCTGCCAGGGAGGAAGCATGCAAAGAAAATGCCCATCTGAAGTCAGTTTGTGAGCACAGACTTCTAATTCTGTATCCAGTTCCTGGCAGGATCATTGCCAACATTGCTGACTTTGACAGTATGTGGTATCTTTGATTTTTTTGGATGTTCCTTTCTGTTTTGTAAGGAGTGAATGACTTGCTGCCTAAGAGTATCTTAGACAAAATGAGCTTTGAGGAAGGGTGGATTCTTTGCAGTCTTAGATTGTCTTACTCATCATCAGGGTATTATAGATGGAAAGAGACAAAGTAAGTGTCTTGCTTTTAGCCCCACACTTACTCCATTATCCTGTGTCCTTCCTAGTGTTAATGATGAAAAGAGTACTTAACACATATTTTATTGTCATAACCAAAAGTTTGCCTTTTTCTGACATTGTTTTGGGACATGCATGCACATCTGTGTATATTTTGTACCTGGTATCTGAGCCTGGTTGTGCTGGAGTGATGCCTCTGCCTCCTGCTTTTTATTCTACTAGGTTCTGCAGTGGAGAGGATGCAAGTATTGTGTTGCCTGAGCTGGAGCAGAATATGGCTAGGTCAGGAGTAGAGACACTGACAAAATTTAAAAAAGCAAATGATTTATAAGGCAAGGGCTGTTTAAAATGATGTTTTTTTCTTAATGGCTTCAGCCCAGATTGTCCTGTCACGCACCCCTCAGCAGTGGTACATGCTCTCTGAGGGATGAGACTTTGTCCTTGGTAGAATAACCCAGCTTTGCCCGGTGGATTGTGTCAGCATTGTGAGAGGAAATGGAGCTGTGTCAGATGAGTGCCATTACAGACCCAGGCTAATGTGCTGAGCCTGCTGATGTTATGGGTTATGTAGGGTTTATTGACTTCCTCGGGAAAAGACTAGTTGCTGTGTGGGAGCTTAAAGGGAGGCAGGAAATCAGGCTTCAGTGAGAGGGGCTTCTTTAAGTCATAAGTTTGTGGCTAGGATAGGAATGAGTTCATTTTGAATTTTTTATACTGCACAGGAACTTGATAGAGCAGTGGAAAGATGGTTATCTCTTATGTCTTATACAAGCTCTCCTTTGTCCTTTTCTCTTGCTTTTCTATCTGCTTATCTTGAATTTTCACACTTGTAGAAATGCAGGATGCTGAGTTGTAGCCAGCATCTGTTCAGTTATGGTTTCTGTTATTAATGGTTTAAATTCATAAATATTACCCAGTATTCTTGTAGTAATGTTGTGGTTTTGTGTGGAGACTCTGCCTTGAGGAAAGGGCATGTGTAAATCAAAGAAGGAGAGGTAGACTCCTGGTTTTTGGAAAAGGAAGAATTATTTTCCTCTTGAAAGTAAGTGGTTTTGTCACAATGAATGAGGTGGAGCTGTAGCAGGTAAAAGGAGTTTAAAAGTCCTGAGCAGTAAGTACTAGTGAAAGGAGCCTTTCTTCTTT
This sequence comes from Piaya cayana, assembly GCA_013389865.1. NCBI lineage: Eukaryota > Metazoa > Chordata > Aves > Cuculiformes > Coccyzidae > Piaya > Piaya cayana. The sequence continues at coordinate 122,398 of WAAB01023762.1, read as the reverse complement.
GCTGTAGGGGTGCTTTGCGTGTCTAACTCCCTGATCTTCAAGATGAGTAGCTTTAATTAAATCTCTCCGCCTTGGTATGTATCTCCAAAACTGTCATGTCCGGTAACAAAAGTGTGCAGACTTTATTATCCAAATTACCTTGCTTATATTCAGTATGTGCAAACGAGAAAGCTGCTTCTCAAATCTCTTTAAACTATAATGTTCACTCCTCAAAGGAAGGATTAAAAGAAGATGCCCACTTTCTTATATTTTTTTCTTTTGTCCATCCTCTTTCCTCTTACTTTATGCTCACGTATGATCATGTCTTGTTCTTACTGTACAGTTCTTGCAGCTTTTACTGCACAGTTGTGCCTGGCTTGTTTTAAAAGTTCACTGTAGTGTCTCTCTAGGAAGTGCCGTCACTGAACAGTTTTTGAAGCATTTGCTTCATTAAAGAAACTTACTTTGATTTGTATCTCTGTTTTCAAGCAGAGGAAGCCAAAACACCAAGAGACTAAGGGATTAGCAGAAGGTTGTACAGCAAGCAGCCTGGCTTCTTGACTATGTGCTATTGATGTTGCGTGATATGCAGCTGATAATAATGCAGCAAAGACATGCTGTTTAAAAATAATTCCATATAATGCGCTTATTTCTTCTTTCTTATACGTCCATATGTATTTTCTCATCTCTGTTCAGTAATTCCACTTGTTACATTCCTTATTGCCTTGATGGCAAGTGATCTTTTACCTCATAGTTGGAAATCTTCATCTTGAGTGCAGGCAGGAAGAACATAACAAAATGCAACTCTGTTGTAGTTGTTACTGGGAGCCCTCTGGCCTCTGCCATAGAGACTGAAATTGAGGCTTAATGGGGTTTCCTGGTTCATGTGGTACTCATTCACATTTTTACACTGGAAATTTTTGTGTCAGAAAGTGAATATTTGCCCTATAATGAGACAAGGTATCATTTCTTAGTCTGTCATATGTACTTTCTGCCATGCATAAATATCTAAATGTTTAATATTGATTTAAATAGAATTATTCTCTATGTCACATATAGAGACAAAAAGCACTTTAAAAATTTCTTTAAAGGTTCTTAAGCCTATATAACTTTGGTTTTCTAAACACTTTACCTCTTTCAGGTTCATAATGTTTCCTTTGCCTTTGAGCTGATGCAAGATGGAGGACTAAAGAAACCAAAAGCTCGCCCTGAAGGTATGGACACACTGTGTGGCTTTAAATTGTATATAAAGACATAATACCCTCTGCATTTCAAGTACATATCCATTTGAAGACTGTAGCAGTAGAATCACAAAGTGGAGCTGTAAATATGTCCCTTGATCATTTTCCAAAGGATTCATTGTCTGGAGCATATCCTTACTTGTGTTTCTTGACTGGAATAGATTCACTGAGGTGCACAAGTCTAACTTTAGAGCAGTTCAGTGCTGTATTATGAATTCGACTGATATTGAGTAACAACCCATCCAGGAAGCTTTTCATGGTCTAATTCTCGTAATTCTTGCATTTAGCTCTATTTTGGGCTCTAGTGATTAGGTTTCACTGACAGATAACTGAAATACTTCTCATTTTTTTAGTAGAACTCGGTGCAAACCTTTTTTTTAAAATTTATTTGGACTTAAGACTCAGAACTGAAATGTATAAAAACTGAGTTTGCCTTTATAGCCTCTGAACCTTGAAATTAATTAATGATGAGATCTGCATTGTTGCTTGTGCTAGGGATAACAAGAGGAATTAAAACTTTATGATTGCTAAATGAGCTGTTAGAGGGTTCTGCAGAACAAAGAAGAATGAAGAATAACCAAGAAGTGTTCAGTTTGATCTAAAATGAGATAAAATAGTGATAATGTAAATAGTGAGTAAACAAATTCACAGATAATTGAGCTGGGCATAGTGGGGGAAAAAAGTAAAAGGCAATATTAAATGTATATGTAGCTTGTCAGTGCTGTTGTTTTAGATTTGGGGATGAAAAATGCTCCTGAAGAATTCAGTGAAGCAAGTTGGGAAAGTAAAGGAGTGTTCTGAGTATTGGAACTGAGGCAGTGGATATGAATAGGACAAGATACAAATGGAGACATCTGGAATGGTGGTTTTTTGAGTGGAAGCGTTAAAGAGATTGGAGTAGGAGACCAGCTAAACTAGATAAGCCTGTTTTGAGGAGAAGGTGTTAAAAACCCCAAAGAAGACTTCTCCATTTGAAAGCTTGTCCTTTTTTGTTGTGTTTTCATTGGTTGATGTAGCAGGAGGTTACTTTCTCATAAGGCTATCTTGTATTCTTACACTGTTATGACTGGTAGAACGTTATAGCAGATCTTTTGTTTGCTCTGGACAAGATGTGTAGATTTAGTAAGCAGCAGAATGGTTTTAGGTGTTTTACTGATTAAAAATTTAATTATTAATAGAAGGCAGAGATCAAAATTAGCCCATAGAACATCCCTTTTCACTTTTTGCTGCTGCAGGATGTATGGTCTCTTGTGTGTATACCTTGCTCTTCCATAGGTGTATTCGTTACTTGCAGCAGGAGTTCACAGCTGTTGGAGTGCGTGTGCTGATGTGGTGTCTGTGTGGCTGAAATTGCCTGTAAAACTGACTGTTGCTCTTGAAAACCTACTCCTCTAAAGAGGCCGCTAACATCTTGGGCATTGCTTGTCACTGTAGATTCATCAATTTCTCTGTAGGATCTTGACAGTCAGTACAGTCATGTAATACATGTTTCTTAGAACAATAATTGATTTTGTCATAGACTGATGCTGTGCAAAAAGTTTTGTGTGTAATATTCTTTCTTAATACTGTAGTGACCTATTTTCCATTCCTAAATGGGCTGGAAAACTTGTTGGGTGAGTCCATATCCTTTAGTGTGAATTGGGTTGTAAATGCCTCTTGAATTAGTTGTAGGATTTTTATGTAAAATGTTGTTCAGAGCAGAACATCACAGTTTTTATTTCTATAGCCTATGCTTTCTACACTGCTTGCAAGAAAGAGATCTTGTTTAATATTTTAGTGTGCTTTTGTACAGGTGGTAAAAATAGGACCATACAGGACAGCTCCTCTTCTCTGTTCATCCAGCTCAATTCAGTAGATTGAGCCAGCAGCAGAACTTGATGCTGAGTTAGTGCAGCAAAAGTACGTGGTAGTGGATAAATTTATTACCCTCTAATGGGGTTGTTATGGAGTGTGAAAGTTTTAAATTGATGGAATATTTTAAACTATTTTGATGATTTATGGCCACTTTCAGTTAACATTTTATTAGTTGTTTATGGTAATGTTATGAATGTGCATGCTTTATCTTAAAATGAGAACTGGAAGTTATTTTTCCAGAGAACACCTGTTAGTGTTCAATAAGGAACACTGCAGTCACCCACACAGGGAGGATGCATTGCATCTCATACTATAGTACTCTTTAATGAAGCAAAGCTTTAACAAGGTCTGAAAGTCAGGAAAATGTCAAACTAAAATTACAAGATAACTTTTGCAACAATGAAGGTAATTAACCATCAGTGTGGATTGTCAAGGGATGGAGGCAGAATTTCCACCACCAGAAGAAAGAAAAGAAAAAAAAAATAGAGGAGACATACAATGTAAAGCTTGTATTTTACTTCAGCCATAGGTTGGTTTGGAAGCCGTGATTTCCAAGGTGAAAGAATGTGTTGTACATGAGGTCAGACTGGTGACCACAATAGTTTCTTCTGACTGTAAATTTAAATGTCCTTAAACTACCAAATAAAAAAGCGGCCTCCATTCCTTCTTTTAGTGATGGGGCCTCCCATACCTCTCATTCCTCAGGCTAATCACCGAGGGTTATCAGTAGCAGATACCTAGCTGAGGTTGCTGTTGGAGATTAGTAGGAGTTAGCCTTAAATTAATTCGTCCATGAGGGCAAATGGACGGTACTTGCGCAGCATAGTGCTGCAGGTCTGGGCCCCTTTACAGCACCTACTTGTGCTCTTTCTGGTGCCCATAGCTCTTGATGTGGCACTTCACTGCCTCTTACTCCCAGCTGCTCTCTCCTTGGGACTTGCCCCAGTTTCCTAGATGTGCTTTTGGCTTCCAGTGATGTGTCTGCTCTGTCCTCCAGATTTCTTTTTCTCTCCACTGACACCTTGATCTTGGTTTATAGCCATGGGCGGTTCCTGCTTCTGAACTGATGTCAGCCAAAGGCAGGAACTGAACCCTACAATACTTGATTTCACTGCTTCATGCTGTATCAGCTGAGATGGGGGTTATAGTGGGTCAGAGAAAAGACCCATCATGTTTTCAGTGGTAAGCTGAAAATGGTTGGCAAGGGGAAAAGAAAACCATTTGGGAGGAATGGGGCAAATACACATTACAGATCTCTACTAGAGAGGTGAGTGTTTTGGACTAGTGGTTTTGGCATTTTCATAGTGCCAGCACCGTTTTGTTTAATTGTTTAGCAAACGAAAGTGACCGCCAGCATCAGTGGATCAAATCTTGCTAGTAGGTGTCTCTTTTTCAGATATTTGCCTCGATTTCCCAACTTTAGAAGTGCATGGATGTTGCCAAGTGTTGTTTCCATGGTTAAATTTACATTTTAAGTTCATGTCTGAGGGAACTGGGTCTTGAACAGAGGAACCAATGCTGATTGTGGCTTTTACCTTACTGAGAATGCTATATTAGTAAGCAGCTTGCTATGATACCTGGAAAAATTAGGAATGTGTTTCATATTTCAGTTATCCAGGTAAGACGTCTATTTTTTTAGGGTGCATTACTTCACAGCAGTTAGAATCTTTCCTTTCTTTGGGCAGGAGTTTATTTTCCAAATGTGAAACACAAAATCCTAAATGAAGTATTTAGAATAGTACAGAAAAAAGAGTAGAAACAAAACTTTGAGAGCTTACTAAAAATACTAGATGAAATGTAGGGTTAAGAGTGTGGAATGGAAGGGTGGAGAGGTCCTGACTATGATTCTTCAAAGGAGACTGTGGGGGTTTCCCCTGGATCTCACATTAATTATATTTAATCTGTTAACTGCTGTCTTCCTAGCTCTTTGAATGATTTTATTAATGGTCTATTCTTCCTTATTTCTGCTTCCATATGTATTGTTTTCTGTGTATTTTTTGCTTCCTCCTCGTTTCTTGGTTATTAAATTCAACCTTTCTTTCCACCTCTTCAGCCTTCTCTGTGCTTTGTCTCCCTCCATAGTCTCTGGATAGCATGTCTGTGGTATTTCATGGGACTTCAGTATAGTAATAGATTGGGAGGTGCTAGCAGAAAAGCTTTTTGTTGAGAACTGTTCCAGATCAATTCCCTGGCATGGTAAGAAGTGATATTAGATAACAGAAAGCTTTGCGTCTGCTAAGAAAGTTCAGGCTTTGTTTATTCATAGACTTTATCATTGCAGAGGTGGGGATGTCTGAGGTTCAGTTTCTCATATGATGTTTGTTACTACTCGTTTGCTGCTTCTGTGGCAGGTAGAGTCATCAGTAGTATTACCCAAAGCCTTTATCCTACGTGTAAGACAGAAGCAGACTTTCTCTGTCACCAGTTTTAGATGAGGAAAGGAATTATCTTTTTTTTCAGTTTCCCAAAGAAGTTAGCCGTGACTGTATTATCATGAAGGTGCTTTTAAGTGCATCACATGGGATAGTTAAAAAGCTTGACTTGGGGAGATCAGAACTCTGTGGGATTTTTTGTTGCTGATCCCACTGGCTCAGAGATGTGGAGACTTCTGGTCCTTTGAGGACAAATCAGGGATAACAAAAAGCAAATTAATGATTTCTCCTTTTCTTCCACAGATGTAGTCAGCTTGGATCTGAAGTCTACCCTCAGGGTTCTATACAACCTGTTCACAAAGTACAAGAATGTTGAATGATCCTGGAAGCTGCTGAGATCTTCGTCCTTCCAACCTCCTTAGGCAGAAATTACAATAAATGCACCCTCTGCACACTCCCATTGTGCCTTATGCTGTACTTCATGCATTCTTTTGACAATTGATGTGATCTCTCTGTAGCTGTTTGTATGACAATCCCACTAAAAATAATGCATGTGTATTCTCTTGTTCACTTGAATATGTGTACATATTTCTCTTTTTTACCAGAAGATGCTGTTACATCTGTTGTTACAATCAACAGATATTCTTTTGATAAAGGAAATAACTACTTTAATAAGCAGGGAAAGCATGAGACATTTCTCATGGCTGGAGACTCTCTGATTTGTATACTCCTTGGTTGGAGCTGGCATTTGATGATTTTCCAGGTTTAAGTGTTAACGATAGAAAATCAGCATTGGAATTTATTTAGAATCTGAGCCTCTTCTGTCAAATAAGGTTTTGTATATTCTGTTGGGTGAGGCTGAGGGGATTACAGGCACTATCTGAAGTTAACGGCAAAAATTTCTGGTTTCGTGTTACCCTCATTCTACTCAGTGTTATTTCCACTCAGTGTTTTACATAAGTCATCTTGCAATGAAATGGCCAGGTAAGCTTTTGATGTTGATATTTTATTTCATCTCCTTGCTGGAAGAAATTTTGTTGCTAGAGCCGCTGTCATCTGTTAAGCACGCAGCTTCAGTCAGGTCATTCAGGAGCTGTTAAAATAGGCAAAAGCTGTATTAATGCTTTTTACCCCTGTCATTTCTGAAACTAACATGGGGAATAATGAGCTTGGCAATTTAAAGGCTGATTCTTCGTTCCATGTAACTGAGTTAAAGGATTAAATTCACTCCTCCTGGAGTTACTGGCAGCTGTACAGTTCTAGAGTGTCAGGCTTTTATAATCTGAGTTTTATGTATTTCCTTTCCTAAAGAGTAAATCTGAATTCCTGTTTAAAGAAAATCTTGCCTGTACTAATGGATTGCACTGGGCTGGTGAAGATGTGGTCTACATAATGCAAACCAATGGGTAGCATTCAAATGCGATGCTCTTCAGTGATCAGTTATGCTTCAAATTAACTTCAGGTTGCCCTGTGCCATCCCAAGAAATGCTCTGCAAGCCTCTGGCTTAGTCCTGTCGTCTTTTAAGCTGTTATGAATTCTAGTGGGAATCAGTTTTTTAAAAGCATTCCTACATTGATCTGGTGGACCTAGTTACTTCATAGATGTCATCTGTAGAGCTGTGCCTGGCTGGTGATGTGCTAGGTGCAGTGGTGTGTACAAGGAGGCTGTTTTGGAATATGAGCTGTCAAAGTAGATTTTTGAAGTGAATTGTGTGAAGGAAATAGGATTGTAATTTGCAGAGTAAGTTATTTGTAGGATGTGGGTATAGCAGCACTCCTTTCCTTGGAGTGTATAGGGGAGATATTTGATTACTGCTTTTATGTATCACAGCAGAAACTTTTATGGGCACCCATGAATTTGTGTGAAACATTAGGCAGAATGGCTCAAAGTGGAAGCCAGTAGTATTTCTGGGCTTACTTAAGTCCTGCTGTAAGTAAGCATCTTCTTTAACTTAAAGTGAATTTCTTACACCAAACATTATTTACCCTTCTGAATTCAAGAGGAAACATAGTGTTTGAATGGTATCATTTTACAGCTGGGATTTTCTCCTTCCCTCCTTAAACATTTTTTGATCTCAAATGGAAAGAAATGGGCTTCTGCTTCTTTGTCTTATATTTTTGGGTTCCGAGTTCTAGTTCACAACTCCAAAACAACAATGGAAGGAAGTTGCTTTTTCTTTCCATAAAAAAAAAATCAAATCTCATCTACCCTATAAGATTCTATGGGGAGTCAGTGCTTGCCTGTACTTTAGGAGAGAGCTGACCTCACTGTTTATACAGAGCCTAGAACAGTTGGACTTGAATTTCAGACAGGGCTACTAGACTCTACCATGATGCCAGCAGTTATTACATAGGAGACTTGCAGAGGCTTTAAAGCCTGGTGGGTCAACTTTCCTGGCAAGTTAAGGAAATTAGTCTAACTTTTGTGCTGTGAAATAGGGATATCATGAGGCTGGAGTGTGATTGAAGTGAAAGGTCTCAAGAATTTTTAGTTTAATGCAGTGTTATTGGTAGGATACAAGTCCACTAAAGAGCTGTCATTCCACCCACCTCTAGATGATGTGAAAGTGCCAATGCTGTTTATATTTTCTGTGTTGCTGGGAGAATCTAGTTTTTGAAATTGCAAGCAGTATTAATATCAAAAGTAAACAGAAAATAACAAGGAGACTGATAAGAGCAGTATGGCTTTGGGGAAGGGGGGAAGGAAATGGATATTTCTGAGATGCGATTGTACAGCAGGCATCTTCGTTGTATTTGAGCAGATATGAACATACCACCAAAATATAACAGTCTCTGTTTTGTTCAGTTATGTGTTTCTGGTCACTCTGCAGAAACCTGAGTTCCTTCTCTACAACCTGAGGCATGGGTCCCATTTTATCACATTAATATCCCTGTCACTCAGGACTGCAGCCACGATACCCTGAAGTTTGGGGATAGGTGTCATACCCTGTTTTGTTATGGTTTTAAATCTGTTGGTAAGTTCCGTCTCTTGGCTCCTTGCTGTCTAGCCAGGTCACTCTTCCTGTAGATGCTGTGTTTATTGTTAACTCATGAGGAGCAGGGTGGATTTCACTGAGCTGGAGCTTCATCTCAATCAGTCCAGTTTCCAGGCAGAGCAATGTAGGTAAAGCTTCTCTAAACACCTGTTTTCGTTGTGCCTTCTTGTTACATATGCATGATACTTACTCCTTTTCCTTTCAGAAAGATAAGTCAATGTTAAAAATGTTATGTGTGAACTCTTGGTGTTACTGGAGTTTTAGATATATTCCCTAGGTGCCAGTGGGGTAGATCTGAGCCTGGAATGCTGAATGCTCTGCAGCATTAAAGCTTCCACATTTAATACTTGATGAGTGTTTGTCTTTTCCAGCTTGCCCTTTAGGTGCATCTGCTTGACATACTCCATTCCAGTGAGTTATGTTACCACAGCAGTAGTCCAAGTACTCCTCTGCTGCACCCTGTTTTTCAAATGAAAAACTAACAATGACAGATTTTTTAAAATCAGTTTAAACCTCATAGGATTTCTTACCCCCACTCCAGTGCTTTCAGTATTAATATACTTTTAAGAGCCTTTTCTGCTGTTTTGAACAGTATTTGTTCTGGATTTCTAACTACTAAAAACCAGCCTTGCAGATAAAATTCTAGACTTCTTGTATGCTGGAGGCATCCAGCCGTGTGACAAGAATTGTGTACTGTAAGCAAGTTACAATGCAATGCTATGTTTGCTAAAAATGACAGCAGGAGTGTTATGCATGCTTTGTGACAGTTGTACTATTTATTCAAATAAATAAATAAAAAAAATCTGGGTTTATACATCTTTTTTTTTTTTTCCTAAATGGGAAAGTCTGTGGGAAGAACTTTTGAACCTGAGCTTCAGCCATCTTCTCGTCAAGGATCGTAGTTATATGGTGATGTATGTGGGCCTAGGAAAGTGGTGATCTCAGATTTCTGGCCCTATAGAGGTGATGAGGTTCTTATAGGTAGACACAAATGAGCTCTTTCTGTAGATTTTGTCAGCTGCTTTTTTTTTACGTATATACATACATATGTGTGTATATATAAACACTATGTTTGTCTGCTACTGGAGGTGATCAAATTGTTTACCTTTTCTTTCCACAAGAGAAAAGTAACTGAATTACACACTCTGATACCATTAGAAGACTTAGGGCCCTTTTCTTCCACAGTGGCACAGAAGCAGGGAGAGACCTAGTAATTACAGATGGATATCCCAATGTTTAATTCTTCTTACTCTCCCTGCCTGTTGATATGAAACTGGATTTGTCCAAAATTCCCAATAATATCTCCAACTATACCTTTTTTTTTTTTACTTACTACATTTCTAAACTGTGGAATGGACTTTGGTGTAGGTAAGGAGATACTCTGGGTCTTTGCTAGGTTGTTTTATTGTTGTCATCTGCTTCGAAAGTACATTTAAGTTTGCCCTTTGATTAAGGATTTGGGGTTAAGTTCTCACTTAACCCTATGGCAACTGGAAATCTGTTTTCAATCCACTTCCCTTTTTCTCATTTAACTCATGCTGTACTACCTGTTCTTGCCTATGGCATGGAGTTAAATATAGGAGACAGTCCCTTAAGAGCGCTAAAGCAGACCAATTTAGTTACCGTGGCTCTCTGCTGTCTCATTTTGGGATTTCGTGGATGATTGCATTGTTCTTTTGCTTTCCAGAAGTTACTGAGTATAACTGGTACCTGAAGGAAATGACCAGGGAAAGAGCTTTATTTCTTTACTTAGTGATGTAAAATGGGAGGAGGATCAGCAGCACTGCCTAGTGGAGATCACTATTGTCTCAGTCAAGCAATTGGCACCCTGGTGTGTCTGACTAGCTCTCTAAAGACAAACGAGTTCATCTCCTTCTGCCAAGGCTTCTTCTGCCATGTAGGTAGAGTAGTGCTGACCTGCGTTATAAAATGCTCAAGGGACCTTGAATGAAAGGTGTAATGTGGCATGATGATTTTGTCTGTTGCTGGCTGTTTTATGTTCAAAGAAAAATTGCACTATGAGTCACCCTAAAGTTGCAACCAGCCATGCTGTGCAGTGCCATGGAAGAATGATTGCATCTTTCTAATACTTCCTGGTATTTTATGAGTTGTAGAGTTGCACATTTCCTGCATTTGTATCCCGGATTATTTTGGTCTCCAGCAGAGACCAGGCAAATAGACTATTAAGTTCCGGATACTGCTGTGGTTTCGTTTTTAAGAGTAGTCAATACTGTGCAGAAAAACACTCTTGCATACTCTGTGTGCTTCGCGCTGCTGCTCATGGACATGCAGCTTCGGTGCTGGATGTTCTGAGCCTTGGGGTCAATCCCCTCTCCTCATACTTTTCATTGTGCCTGCTGAGAATATCTCAGAAAAACTTCTGGAGAATTACTGAAGGAGAGAATAGTAAGTTTGGCAAAAGGGACTCTGGGGTGCTTTTTTTTTCCCCATTACTTTTCTTTAACTTTCATACTTTGTGCATACACATGAACTGTTTTTGCATAGACGCATCTCTTCTAACGCTAATGGCTCTTGAAAGTACTGGTACTAAACAAGGAAGTGAAAGTAAGTTTTATACTGGACACACAATGCATATTCTTTTTTTTTTAATTTATTTTTTAATTCTGGCTTTCTGAAGGCAGAAATACATTTAACATTCTCACTTGGTTTTTGTTACTTCTTTTGTGTGATCTATTTAGACAACTGTTGCTAGGAAAAGTGTTTGAGCTAATACAGAGCAGGGGGGTTCAAACGGGAAATAAAGCAGATGAAAGAGTTTGGTAACAGCAGTAAGTACTTTGTGTATATTCTACAGCTAGTTTGTATGCCAGAGATCACTGGTAGGTCATTAATGTTTTATATTGTGTATTAGGGATATCTGGGAGCTGGATTATGTGAAGACTCATGGAGGAAAAGTGAGCTGATCTGACCCAACTAGAGAATTGATTGCTTTATCAGTAGCTGTGGCATTGCAACGTTGTGTAATATTCTAGCTCTTGGCCTAAGAAAAAACCACTTGTTGGCTGCCTCAGCAGTTGGCAAACAGAAAGAAATAGAACACCTCTTGACTTTGAAACAGACAAGCCTGCACATCTATGGTGTTCTCAGAGAACAAAAGGACTAAATTATGCCATTTCATTTGAATAGTCAATAATTAACTTAAGTTTTATTTAAACATGTAACCATGAAATGCCTCTACAATCAGGATTCAAGCAGTTGTCTCCTACAATCATCTCTTCTTCAAGTACTGATAAGTAATGTGTGCAGGAGGATGAAGGCTGGAAAAATCAGCATGTCAGTCTTGGTTCTGAATAGCAAATTTGAACGATGGTTGCAGGAAACATTGAAGCTTGCATATGAGAACAAAATCTTCTATTTCTTCCTATTTCTCCTTAAATAATTAACCATAAGAAGGTAATAAACAGTTACGTTTCATTTTCTGTTGTTTATTTAATATTTTATTCTTTGAAAGGCTACTGTCTGGGGCCAAGCCCCATGGAAATGTAGCTTGCCACATGAAGATCTGCACGTGGATGCTAATTATTATTAGTAAGAAGTAAAATGGCTCTGAAATGGCTGTGGGAAATCAATGTCAAAAAATGTGAAATGAAACACATTGGAGAAAAAGCAATACTAGCAATACAGATAAATGATGGATTCTGAGTGATGTCAAAATCATGCTGCAGAGAGTTCAGCAAAGGACAACCAGGATGACTGAAGGTACTATGAAGTGGTTTCTTTATGCAAGACAACTAAGATGTAGGCTGTGCTTTCTCAGTTTGGTAAAGAGGTGGCTGTTGAGCGTCTTGGACAGTAATAAGTAGTAACGTGGACTAGTGACACAGTGATGTGAAGGATGTGAATCGGTTGGTCTCCATTGCACTGTGCGTAGTGGGGAGTTTCAAGGGAAGCTGGTAGGTCAGAGCAAGGAACAGGAGGTGGTGCACAAGGTTATACAAGTTAAAACCACCCTCTTCAGTTCCTTCCTGCTAAATGGTGGGAGATACTTGTATTCAAGGGGTGAATTGGAAGTTTATGGGAAATAAATGTGTTGACAGCTCCTGATTACCAGGACACAGGTTTTGATTTAGGGAGGCTGAGCTGTAGAATGTTGAAGTGTTTCAGGGAAATATCTATATAAGCTTGGTCTGTTTCTAGCGTTTTTGTTTGTATTTTTTTACCCTTAAGTTTCTGGGTTTGGGTGCTGAAAGGGACTGGATACTGGGCAAGCTAGTCTTAGACAGTAATTTTAATATTCTGACTGAGTAGGACACACAGGACTGAGACCTTAGAGAACTGAACTATGTCCAGTTCTGGAATCCTCAACATAAAAAGGGTTGGAACAGATCCGGAGGAGGTCTACAAAGATGATTAGAGGATTGGAGCATCTCCTATACAAGGACAGGCTGAGAGAGTTGGGCTTGCTCAGCCTGGAGAAGGGTCCAAGGAGATTCTCCAGTCCCGAGAAAGCTGGAGAGGGACTGTTCACAAAGGCTTGTAGTGGTAGGACAAGGGGGGATCAAGTATGAACTGGAGAGGGGCTAGATGTAAGGAAGAATTTCTTCACCATGAGAGTGGTGAGGCACTGTAACAGGTTGCCCAGGGAAGCTGTGGATGCCCCATCCTTGGATGGTTGTTCAAGGCCAGGTTGGATGGGGACTTGGGCAGCCTGGTCTAGTGGGATGTCCCTGCCCATGGCAGGGGGGTGGAACTAGATGATCTTTAAGGTCTTTTCCAACCCAAACTGTTCTATGATTCTAATACTCTAATATTAACTTATGCTACTGCAAATTCTTAATTACAGGTCTTAAAGTTTTCCAGGTTTTAAAGAGTGGCTTCTGATGTTTGGGTTCCTTTGCCAAACAGAGATCAAGGATTCAGGGGGCAGTACACATCACTGATGTGTAAATAGTCAAAGGAAGTAAGAGATGTACAAGTTCAGTATTGCAGCAAAGCTGAGTTAGTGTAAGTTGTGGTTTACAAAAACAATTACACAAGGCTTATGAACAATACTTCCCAAGGTATATTGGCTGTCAGAAACCTAATTTAAATGTAAGTTGTCCTTAGGTTGCTCTCTTTTAATTAATTTTTCTCAGTTAATTTCATCTGGGCAATCTCATCTCAGATAGTTCAGTCGTTCCTCAGGCACTAAATGACTCAATTTATCCTATCTTATTTTGTCAAGCACCTTTCTGGGGACAGCATTCAGTTTTGCATCCACCATAATGAAAGTAATTCTTTCATGACCCTTTCACCTAGTGGCTTGCTGGGAATTTTGTACCTGATTTTTTTTACCACACTGATGTGCAAAAGCATCCGCTTGCTATTTTCTACCAATATTCTTGGCTTGGAAATATCCATGCTAAAATACATATTCATAATGTGCTTAGACTGGAGTCTTTAATAAATATGTGAGAGAGAGGTTGCAAAGCAGCACCATGCAGTTTGATGTATAAAGCTACCAAGGAGAGAAATGTCACTTTGGAGATCTTCTGTGGCTGTATGCACTGTGCTTTTAGGGCTGGTTCGTCATCACATCTCACTTCAGATAGCTGCAGCAGCTGCCTCTGGAAACAGAACATAGGTGATAATTGAAAAATGCAAGCCAGGGATAGATCCTCACTTATGTGCTCTAGATGGCTCTTCTAAGGTGCCATGTCCATTACATAGGGAGCCTTGAGAGACAGGGCTCCTAATATGGGCCTCTTGGATAGCAGAAGGCCTCGCCTGTATGAACCTCTAACGTGAGATGTCTCACTTTCTATTAAAAAAAAAGAATGAAAAGAGTCTACCTCATTTCTCCTACAGCAACCCTGTAGCACTGAGCTTCAGAGAGAATTTCCCATGTACAAACAGGTAGCAGTCCCAATTAGAGAGCAAAGCAGCAGTCTATCCCACTGGGTACCCTGCATCCAGCAGCAGCTGGGATTTGGTGATTCAGAGTGCTGTAAAAAGTCTTCTTGTTGTCTTTTCTGCTCTGGTTTTCACAGATTTTAGGACTGTTGGGGATGATAAGATCTCTTACTCATGCTAGTACAGATGCTGTCTGTACAAAAAAACAAACCACATGCTGCCATGATTATCCAGGGCTCTGAGACGTGAACCTTCTGTACTCACCTCTTCAGACAACAGTATTTCTGTACAGTTCCAGTATATGAATCTGATTTCTTGCACTTAAACATACATTTGGTTTAATAAAGAACTGTCTTACTTCTTGCATGGCTGGATGGCTGAGCCCAAAGAGTTGTGCTGGAGTTAAATCCAGTTGGCACCTGGTCACAAGTGGTGTTCCCCAGGGCTCACTCCTGGGACCAGTTCTGTTTAATGTTTATTAGTGGCCTGGATGAGGAGATTGAGTGTACCCTCAGTAAATTTGCAGGCAATACCAAGTTATTTGGGTGTGTGGATCTGCTTGAGCAAAGGAAGCCTCTGCAGAGGGATCTAGACAGGCTGGNTGGAGCATCTCCTATACAAGGACAGGCTGAGAGAGTTGGGCTTGCTCAGCCTGGAGAAGGGTCCAAGGAGATTCTCCAGTCCCGAGAAAGCTGGAGAGGGACTGTTCACAAAGGCTTGTAGTGGTAGGACAAGGGGGGATCAAGTATGAACTGGAGAGGGGCTAGATGTAAGGAAGAATTTCTTCACCATGAGAGTGGTGAGGCACTGTAACAGGTTGCCCAGGGAAGCTGTGGATGCCCCATCCTTGGATGGTTGTTCAAGGCCAGGTTGGATGGGGACTTGGGCAGCCTGGTCTAGTGGGATGTCCCTGCCCATGGCAGGGGGGTGGAACTAGATGATCTTTAAGGTCTTTTCCAACCCAAACTGTTCTATGATTCTAATACTCTAATATTAACTTATGCTACTGCAAATTCTTAATTACAGGTCTTAAAGTTTTCCAGGTTTTAAAGAGTGGCTTCTGATGTTTGGGTTCCTTTGCCAAACAGAGATCAAGAATTCAGGGGGCAGTACACATCACTGATGTGTAAATAGTCAAAGGAAGTAAGAGATGTACAAGTTCAGTATTGCAGCAAAGCTGAGTTAGTGTAAGTTGTGGTTTACAAAAACAATTACACAAGGCTTATGAACAATACTTCCCAAGGTATATTGGCTGTCAGAAACCTAATTTAAATGTAAGTTGTCCTTAGGTTGCTCTCTTTTAATTAATTTTTCTCAGTTAATTTCATCTGGGCAATCTCATCTCAGATAGTTCAGTCGTTCCTCAGGCACTAAATGACTCAATTTATCCTATCTTATTTTGTCAAGCACCTTTCTGGGGACAGCATTCAGTTTTGCATCCACCATAATGAAAGTAATTCTTTCATGACCCTTTCACCTAGTGGCTTGCTGGGAATTTTGTACCTGATTTTTTTTACCACACTGATGTGCAAAAGCATCCGCTTGCTATTTTCTACCAATATTCTTGGCTTGGAAATATCCATGCTAAAATACATATTCATAATGTGCTTAGACTGGAGTCTTTAATAAATATGTGAGAGAGAGGTTGCAAAGCAGCACCATGCAGTTTGATGTATAAAGCTACCAAGGAGAGAAATGTCACTTTGGAGATCTTCTGTGGCTGTATGCACTGTGCTTTTAGGGCTGGTTCGTCATCACATCTCACTTCAGATAGCTGCAGCAGCTGCCTCTGGAAACAGAACATAGGTGATAATTGAAAAATGCAAGCCAGGGATAGATCCTCACTTATGTGCTCTAGATGGCTCTTCTAAGGTGCCATGTCCATTACATAGGGAGCCTTGAGAGACAGGGCTCCTAATATGGGCCTCTTGGATAGCAGAAGGCCTCGCCTGTATGAACCTCTAACGATGTCTCACTTTCTATTAAAAAAAAAGAATAAAAAGAGTCTACCTCATTTCTCCTACAGCAACCCTGTAGCACTGAGCTTCAGAGAGAATTTCCCATGTACAAACAGGTAGCAGTCCCAATTAGAGAGCAAAGCAGCAGTCTATCCCACTGGGTACCCTGCATCCAGCAGCAGCTGGGATTTGGTGATTCAGAGTGCTGTAAAAAGTCTTCTTGTTGTCTTTTCTGCTCTGGTTTTCACAGATTTTAGGACTGTTGGGGATGATAAGATCTCTTACTCATGCTAGTACAGATGCTGTCTGTACAAAAAAACAAACCACATGCTGCCATGATTATCCAGGGCTCTGAGACGTGAACCTTCTGTACTCACCTCTTCAGACAACAGTATTTCTGTACAGTTCCAGTATATGAATCTGATTTCTTGCACTTAAACATACATTTGGTTTAATAAAGAACTGTCTTACTTCTTGCATGGCTGGATGGCTGAGCCCAAAGAGTTGTGCTGGAGTTAAATCCAGTTGGCACCTGGTCACAAGTGGTGTTCCCCAGGGCTCACTCCTGGGACCAGTTCTGTTTAATGTTTATTAGTGGCCTGGATGAGGAGATTGAGTGTACCCTCAGTAAATTTGCAGGCAATACCAAGTTATTTGGGTGTGTGGATCTGCTTGAGCAAAGGAAGCCTCTGCAGAGGGATCTAGACAGGCTGGATTGATGGACCTATGTCAATTGTATGAGTTTCAATAAAGCTGAGTGTCAAGTCCTGCATTTGTGCCACAACAGCCGCATACAATTCTACAGGCTTGGGGAAGAGAGTCTGGAAAGCTGCATGGCAGAAAAGGGCACGGGGGTGTTGGTCGACAGCTGGCTGAACATGAACCAGCAGTGTGACCAGGTGGCCAAGAAGGCCAACATCATCCTGGCTTGTATCAGAAATAGTGTGGCCAACAGGACCAGGGAAGAGATTGTAACTCTATACACAGCAATGGTGAGACTGCTCCTTGAATCCTATGTTCAGTTTTGGACCCCCCACAACAAGAAGTCGTTTGTAGATAGGTGTTGGTGATTGATCAGCTGGTGATTTGGTAGGATAGTGTGTATAGGTGGCTATGCAGACTCACCACACAGCTACGACAAACTCATTCCTTTCTCTAACTTCTGCTGTCCTACAAAACAACTCCTAGCTGTTTTGGAAACCCTTGTCCGTAGTTTTGTGTGTGTTGACAAGGTATTTTCACAACTGCATTGTGTATTGTCATTTTCCTTCCTTTGAGACATCTGGGTTGAGAAGGAAAATGGTTTACTGTATTTACAATATAAAATCTTTGAGAAACCATGCAACTTAATTTAACATGAAGAAGAGATTGTCACCCTGGAAACATGTCGTTATTTCCCCACAGCCATACCAGCTGGTCTAATCCAGAAAACTGCTTATATTTATAAGCTTGTCTCAGTAATTTAACTATTATATTCTTCATTTAATACTTCTTAAGTATTGGTCATATTTATCACAGCTGTCCCTTGATATCTAGACACTGAAAGCTTTTTCATTTCAGTTGAAAGAGATTTTCACTTATCTAATTCAGGTGAAATAGAATTAGGTGGAATTAAGGCAAGTTTTAGTACTTCAGGGCTTTTTTCCCCTACATTTTGATAATTAACAGGAAAAAAAAGGAAAATTCTTTTAAACTCATTTTTCTTCACACATATTTAAATAAATGTTCAGATTTTTTTTTCCAAAAGCAGTTACCAGTCATTAAATAGTGCACTGGGAAGAACTCTTCAGTTTGTTTGTTTGTTTTTCTTTATGAGCATTAACTTTGATCTTTACATGTCGTTACTTGTTCTCCTTTTTCTCCCTGCATTTTTTATCTGTTGACAAGGAGTGAGAAAAGATGATGGATCCAGAATTTTAAATGTGTTTACACCGCCTGCCGCACTCAATCCATTCCTGGATGAGATTGTAATTGCTCAAGGTACGTACTTTATAAACCAGGACAGAAAAAAAGTCCAAAGAATGACCTGAAGAACCAAATAGAAAATGTTCAGTACAAATGAATTGTATTTTCAGCATGGCCCCTTGGTTTTATCAGAAGTGAATAATCTCTGTGTGTGTGTGTGTAATTTGGCTGCTGACTCTCTAGAGGCAGGTCATGAAGAAGCAACACAAGTTCTAGCTGATTCTTCAGCTGAAATCTGAATTTACATGCACATCTGACCAAGTTTATTTTCCTCTTTTCAAATTATCCATCTAGATGTTACTGATTTGAATTACATTGAAGCATAATTTCCAGCAGCAGTCTTAATAATCTGATATATCATTTTCTTGTTCATAAGGAATCAGTTAAAATAAAAGATAATGTTGTTTTACATATGGCAACTAGTTATTCTGGGTTATACTAAACTGATAACAGTTTTTACAGGAAGCTTATGTTAGTCACATCTGATAATTTTAATGGATCTAGTTTGCTTGCTTTCACAGGTAAGCTGAAGAAACTCATAAAACCGACCTCAAGCAACAATCCCAAATTGGAAGAATTAAAACTGGTACCATTTATTATGCTATATTGTTTAGCCTGCATCCTATGTTGTTTTAACCTGTTGTGTTAATAGTCAGCCTTGTAAATTACCCAACTCTTTGGCCGCAGTCCTCCCTCACCTCTACAGATGGAGATGAGCTGTGCCTTTGGCGCTTGGGCTCCACACAAGTAAACCACAGCTTTTGTTTAAACACTGTGGCAGGATGGCTGCATCCTTATAGAACCAGGCTTCAAATGCCTGCATCACTGAAGAGTGGTCACTGCAGTGTGTGGAGTGTAGATTTAAAAACTGAGTTTCTTCTTATATGATACCTCTCCTGACTTGGGGCATGGATATGAGCTACACCAGAAGTACCCAGTTGCTACTTCATTATAATGATAGTGTAGCAGCAATTAAGAATCCAGCTGCAACAGTGGACCATAACCAAAAGCAGATGCACATCAGTATTTCTTGTGACTGAAGAGAGATGTTCGGATACATGCATGTGTGCTGCCCTGATTCTGTGATAATAAGTCTTAGGATTGTTTTGCTGATTTGTAGCAGTCTTCTGTCCTGTGTTCTACCTCCAGCAGCAGCTGGGAAGGCTGCAATGCAGCCTAACGAGGTTAGCGATGAGCAGAGGGAGAAGAGATGAAGGATGCACAAGTCACCAAGAACCCAGGAGAAAAGCTTTCAAGTTGGCGTATTGTCTGCTTGAAGTAACTACAAAAGATGAATTCTACTTCATGGGAAAGGACTTAATTTCCAAGTAATTTTGAAAATTCCTGCGCAGTCAGTTGCCGTGTTTCTCTAATGGCACAGCCCAGGGGAAGGCTGGTATACACAAATTTCCTGGAAGAAAAATGGCATGGGTCTTATGAGACCAGCACTTCTTGCTTTATGGAGATACTGAAATTGTTATAAATATTATGAAAACCAGTTTAGGCTGTGTGCTGATGTATGTATTATATGGCATTCATAAATCCATAAATACATACTTCACTATTATACATTTTCTTAAAACTTCATGCACATTTCATCAAAAAGATTTAATTTTTGTGTTGGGCTTTTACAATGTTTCTATACAAAGGAGAAAATGTGAAAGGTACTGCTGCAAAATGCAATTATGTTGTCTGCAGAGACACTGAATTTGTTCTTTCCAGACTGCCAAAATTGAAGAGCTTTCCTCAGTTTGTGACGATTTCTGTGAGATTTAATCCTTAATCCATTTTCCGTCAGAGACTCCTGCAACAATTTTCTTTCACTGTCTAATTTCTTCTCTTCGGATGACAAGGAGATAGAAGTTGGGCCCCAAGTGAGACAGTCCTCTGGGTGCCCATGTGTGCCACTGACTGCTGCCTTAATCTAAAGGGTTCATGGCTCCTCTAAAGAAGAGATTGGGATGGGTGGAGACAGGGAGGTATCTTCAAGGGAAGCAAAAGGGAAGCAAAGAAACTGATCTGGGAGAAACACTCTGTTCCATTGCATTTTCCTTTTGAAGTGGCTTTGGGGAACTAAG
Organism: Piaya cayana; assembly: GCA_013389865.1. NCBI lineage: Eukaryota > Metazoa > Chordata > Aves > Cuculiformes > Coccyzidae > Piaya > Piaya cayana. Next base: position 102,102 of record WAAB01023762.1, on the reverse strand, counting down.
GAATGTGACATGGCTCATTGTAGTTACTATACACATCAAACACCATATAAAATCAAAGACAGTACATTTGGAAGAAGTATTGTTTCTCTCCTTTCCCTGTTTTTAGACAGAACGCTGTGCTCTGTGTCTGAGTCCAGGTGCAGGCCCAACAACTGTACTGAAAGGAGAGTTTTGTGGACTGCAGGCTGTGGATATGGCTACTTATAGAGCTGAGATGGCAAATCAGGGATCTCATAGATCTGTACTCAGCAGTTATTCCTGCTTTTCTGATTTCCATCTGGTATGATCATTACGTTTCAGGTACCACTCTATCCCTTGCATATGTAAAACATCACTAGGTCACCACCCCACAAGAATTAGCTGAGGACCATAGCTTTCTAATCTAGAAAATTCTTGTTACTTCTTCACTGAGGAAGTATCATAGAATCACCAGGTTGGAAGAGACCCACCGGATCATTGAGTCCAACGATTCCTATCAAACACTAACCATGCCCCTCTGGACCTTGTCCACCCGTGCCTTAAACACGTCCAGGGAAGGTGAAACATTCCCTGTTATATTACAAACAGTTATATTACAAACAGTTCCATATCTTCTCTGTTCATGCAAGTGCCAGAGCCAGGCATCTTGAGTAAATTACCTTTGGTAATCATTTAGGGCAGCAAACATGTCATGAAAGCCTCATTAATGGATTAATGGATTTTTTTTTTCTGTAATGAAAAAAAAATTTATTGTCTTTTCAACGGAACACTTCCAAAGGTTTTAAGACAGCCAATGCAGTGGAACATATCACAGAAAACACATAAAAGGGAATATACCTGTTTTTTACCCTGTCAGTCATAAAGGAAATATTGTGGGTGCTGGGATCATGAAGTTGACAAAAAGCATAAACCCAGGCACTAACGTATGCATGTACATGCAAACTGTTTCTTTGATTTCCACAACCCCCCCACCTCTTTATTTTTTGTCATCAGATTTGATATTAAGTCTAATACCCTTCTTTACTGCTTACATACACCTGTAAATTAATGCAATGACTATTTCTGAGGCTTAATGGCCGTCCTTGCCATGGAATATAATAACAAATATAATGCTAAAAATCAAGTACTGAAAATGTGCCTGTCGCAGAATAAATGGGGAATTCTCTAAAGCCACAGTGGTTTAAATCTATATTTATTACTGTTGTGTCATTAAATAAAGAGAATGTGGGCAGCCTTTTTCTTAATTTACTGTGAAAGAAAGGTTTGAGTTTGCTGAATTTGTGAGGTACTGTCATTATTAAAGGAGTTAAGTAGTAGGATACAATTTAGGTACTGAGAAAATAGGGACATAATTTCAAGAATAAGGAACAGATTTTCCAACTGTCATTTTTCATATGCTAGAACCTCTTCAAACTCTAATATCATGAGCAGCTTATTGGAAGAGGATATTATGGTTTTTGCTTGTAAAACAAATGTTCATTGGTCTGTGGGCCAGTTAAAATCTCATATACTTCCAAGAACCTGTGCAGCTATACACTGTGCTTAACAATTTCTTGCTGGAAAGTTGCTCTAACATGAAGCTAATGGCACTTTGTGCTGTATCTCCTGCTTTACAAGATAGCTGATGGCCCAGATAAGCTTTGTTTATGAATAAGGTTAATTCTACTGAATGTTTTTTCTAATTCTTGCTTTTTATTGCACTTTTAGGGAGAATTTAGAAGCACAGTCAAGTAAGTACTGGCATTGCCAAGTTTAGGATTTTGCTGTTATGTGATATTATACACCACATTCTGATCCTTTTTTAACCTCATGATAAAATCAGTATGCTCCCACTAAAGTGAATAGAGATTCATAGATTTCTCCTAGTGTTTTTCTCCAAATGTCTTCTGTTAATGTGTATTCATATCAACACAATGTAGTCTGGAAACTGAGTGTTCACTTTGCCCGTGGACTACAGGGGTGAGGGGTGAGACAAGAAATGAAACAATGGGTTGATGACTCAACAAAGAAGACTTGGATAGGAGCAAATTATGTCTTCGATTCGCATGTTGACTTCATTCACTGTTGGAACTTTATGAGCCTAGTGGCTTAAGAATTGTGCTTCTTAGTGATACCAGTTTCGATGTAGTTTCCTTTCTGCAGTTTGCGAATGAGATTTTGAAATCTACTGCTGCTTGATTATGCATGGCAACTCAGTAAAACCAATGTCCCCAGAGTTTTCACCCTTAGGGCTTTGGGGGCTGTGAAAGACTTGAAGTGACAAATATCCATGTGCACAGAGCTTGGGCACATCTCAGGCTTCAGTGTGAGCTGCCTTTCCTTGCTTCAAAGGAACACATTGCATCCCCAGTGAATCAGGGCAACTGTTTAATTCTCTGTGGTGCCCTTTATGGTTGTCATCCTTTGCAAACTAGTTCAAACTATCATTTAATACATATTTATCACTGAGTTTCACCGAGTGGTCTTTAGTGTGAGCTGATACTGTGAAAAAAGTCTCTATAATTAGGTTTTTCTTCCAATGGGCTGATATCTGCAAATCATTCTTCAAAACACACTCTGTCTCTATTTTTGACACAGCTTGCTTAACAATGAGAGAAAACCCAAAGCATGGCTCCAGGAGAGGGTTCTCTAGTTTGTGAGGCTGTTGCTGGTTTCAGGCTATTGCTCAATGATTTATTTGAAGCATTCACCCTGACATTGCTGCCGCAGCAGTTCTGTAACAGGGAGAACAGAGAAACTCAAGGAAAGTGTTTTCAGTTGACGGCGTCTCTGTTGCTGGTTCTTGGGAAGAATCTTTCTTAATCAAAAGCTACTTTTACTTTCCTGCACTGTAGAAACTGGTTCTCCATTTAGTTATGCTGTCAGAGCACTCTTGATTTTGAAGAGAGATTCAAATCTTTCTTCATGCTTGAATCGGAGCAGTCTTGTGGCTGGGTTACTGTGAAGAGATGTATACTGCATTTGCTAAACCTGGGTATAAAATAGAGGCGAGAGTGGGCATTCATGGGCACTTCAATGAATCTAATTTCCTTGGAAATCTTTAAACTTGTGACTCGTGTTCGTACTCTGATGCAGCACTGGTGGCACCTTTAAACTGAATGGCAGCACTGATGATTTTTAAAGTTGATGAATTTTCAGAGGAAGGACATTGCCTCCAAACCCAATGCCTAGTTTGTGTGGGTTTTTGTTTTGTTTTGTTTTTTAAAGGAAGGGGTCTGGTTTTCTGCTAATTTGGTGTAACTGACATTTCTACAGGGGGAGAGCAGTAAAATGTATAACTCTTCTCTGCTTACAATATTTTATTCCAGAGGCTCATGGTTAAAAAATACATAGTTGAAAAGACATAAACTGTAGACTTGTGAAACTTAGCTACTGCTCAGAGCAATGGAAGCACAAACCTTGAGAACCTCTGCAGGTGAAAACTGCAGAGCTGAAGGAAGCAAATTGTTTTCTCTGATGTAGTCAGGCTGGAGGCAAACCTGTCACTCTGATAAATACAAATGCAGGGGCGTTTGCCCCTTTCCCTGTGACTCTTTTCCTCCTTAGGTTATATGACATGAACACCTTTCTCCTTCCGGAGCCACTTAAAACTTCTAATCTGACAATTATTTCAAATAATACCAGTTGATGTTGTTTTGATGCAGAAGATGATGCCTTTGATGAATTATTTAGCTGTGCTCCAGATAAAGTGGATGCTGTAAAAAAGGTAATTTACTTTTTTAGTAGATAACAAAATTTGTAGCTTAAAACATAATTCATGTTTTCACTGAAAAAAAAAAGTTATCTTTTCTTCCACCCTCTCCTCCTCTTCTGTTTTTCTACAGGTATTTTTGCAATTTGTCAATGAACATGTTGGAGAATTAGGATTAAATGTGAAAGATATCGAATCTTAGGTAGCCTGATCTAAGCTGGATGTTAACCTTGTGTTGTCATCCATTTGACTGTTTCCTCTCATCATTAGGATTCTTAATTTTGTTGTAGTAATTTAAAACTTGGCAACATAACAATTATTTCTAGCTTCAGGTTGAGATATCAGAATTCAGTGTCTGAAGTTTATGAAACTAATAAGCAATAAAAATATTTAACTATGTATTGAATGGTTCCCTTGTAATGCTACAGGGAGTAATTTTTGGAGTCTGCCCAACTTCTATGGATTTCTGTTATGATGGAAATAAAGGTGTTCCAACAAATTTACACTAAGAACTGCTGGTTCTTAGTGATTTGTAATGCTGGTTTTGCTTCACAGTAGGAAGGCCTGTTTTTTTCACTGCACTGATGAGTTCCATCCTCTGAATACTGAGCTCCCTTGGAGTCTGAAATTGCAAGAGAAGCTAACGTATTGGGCACCTTGGGATCACCAACCTGGGCTCTGGTGAGGAGAGGCACAAGCACGTAATTGTCCTCTGCTGCCACTGCTTCTGGTGAGGGTGGGCAGCAGCTTGTGCAGAGCCAAAGAGCCTCTCTAGGGAGTGAGTGAGTGATGGAAAATGAACTCAGGAACGTCCATTGTGGATTTTTCTTTCCCTGCTTCTGCAGGCACGCATATAATAACTGCAGGAGAAATCAATGCACAGTTCTTGCCTTGCTCCAGGCATTCAAAACCTCGGTCCCTGTGATTTATGCCACATGGATGAAATGCAGAGCTGTGTTCCAGTGCTCTTTTGGGTTTTCCTGGTGAGCAGATATAAGAAAGGAAGTTTTGCAAGTATTTTGTCAGAAATCCCAGGGACTAGGCACATTTTTCTTTCATTTATAGCCTTTGTCACTTGTGGTTGTCTGAATTCTCTTTACACTTGGAATAGTTTGCTTTATTAGCTGTCCTTTTGCAAGGTTGTATTTTTTGCTAATATGAAATTGGAAGCCTTATATAACTAAATATGAAGTTCACCAAGGAAGAGGTTCAAAGAGATGCATGATTAGACTGTGTGCTTGCCAGAGTACCATTTAAATTTCTGTATTGTTAGAATGGCATTTATTGGAGTAATTCACTAAAAACCAACGTGATAAATAATATTCACATCTAGTTTGCAGATGGAGATACCTTACTCTGTTAATTGGACAACTGGAGGGTTACTTTCTGAATTTAAGGAATTTCTTCCTGATTCCAGCCAGCACCGCAGAGATGGTAGGTTGTTATTTAAAAGCTTGAGGCTTCAAACATCTTGTGTATTTAATGCTTCTGTATATCACTGGAGAGCCCAGCCTCTTGTTTTGGCTGCTGCTGCTGCACGTGAAATCTTATGCATGCATTTCCTGCAGGCTAGTAGTTTGAGACACTACAAATGCACACACTTGGTGCTGCTAAAATACCTTGGAACAAGTCAATATTTTCTTCAAAATTAATTATTTATATCATGAGAGGCAGATCAATGTTACTAGCACTTTGAAGGGAGATAGACGCTTCTGAAGCCTTCTGGTGAAATACAGAGGCACTATGTTGTGGGGTATTGTTATGTTATCTCCTACAAGTCTGTCCTGCAAAAAGTTTTAATTGATTGACATCTCTTAGGAAGCAGAAGTGAATCCCTCTAGATTTCCTTACACTTTCCTAAAAATATACCTTAATCAAGACATGACCAGAACATTCTGAAAGCCACTTCTGTGCTTAGGAAGTTCTTGAAAATTTACATCTTTTTGTCCCTGAAGGCTAGGAGCTACAGCCTACCCAGCTAGACTTGCTTGACTCCTTCTCAACCTCTACCAGGCAGATTTCATCACTGTTTTAAATTAAAAAAGGTGGCATCATCCAGAAGATAGTGCATGCTATGCTGCCAGCATAAATGCCTCCTTTATCAACCTAAGATGTTGAAATGCTTTGAAATACTTGAGGTATTTTCAGATTGTCTCTGGTGTGGATAGAGATTTTTCATTTGAGTCATGGAATAGCTCTGAAAATCTTGAAACTGTAGTAGCTATTTTTCCAGACTTATATTCAGTTAGAACTTTGAAAGTGAAACATGTCAGGTCCTTTTTGCTTGAGAGCTGCCTAAGAAGGGAAATCTTGCCTCTGGTGTCATTTACATTACAGCTTTCCTGCACAGAACAGACTTTCCTCTGCTTCCACTCCTCACCACAGTTATCTCTCTGGGCAATAATTATTTGTAATGAAAATTTTTAGAGGTCCCATAATAAAGACATTAATAAATAATCCTGTAGCTTCTCCCATGACATTTAAAAGCACTATTGTCAGAGATACAGTTTAGAATTTTGTACAAAATTAATTGAAGACTGTTTAAAATATTAGGAGTATTCAGATTTTTTAAAATTGAAGATGATTCAGAACAGGGAAGATATACTTTGAAAGGTTGAATCAAACAAAATCAAAGCATTTCCCTGTGTTTGTGTTTCTTTCTCCTCCTCCACTTACTTTTCAACATTTTTTGCTCTGGTCCATTGAATTGAAAATAAATTTTCATTAACTTTATTCAGAGGAAGTTAATGAATATTTTTTTATACTTAAAAATTCATAAATAATTTTTTCCTTTTTTTTGGATCAGCACTATTCAAGCATCACATGTCACTTTCAAGCAATGAGGCACCCCTACACTTCAGGTACAAATCAGCGTTCATATTTGCTAGTTCTTACCCTGCCTGTGCTGGTCACTGACCTCAGAGAAGAATGGGTACTGTTGGGTACTGGTTCAGTTACATATCTTTACGTCCTAGTAATTTCATTTTAGCAAAGTTACTTCTAAGCACTGGATTTATTGTTGAACAGTTTGCCAAAGTGGTATTTACCAGTTGTTTCTCCTCTGTTGTTCATTATAGAACAAGAAGTGGGATGACAATGTAACTAAAAATATTGAGCAACCATCCTTCAACCGTCATTCATACATAAAATATGTCTTTCAATTCTCCTGTGCTTTCTAACTCCCTGTCATTTTAGATATTAATTGGTACAGTAAAGTATGGAAATGTAACCTTTGCTGAGTTTTAAAACACGTCATTTGTTTTATCGAAATCGTGACAACCACACACACACTGCTATGATTGGTGCAATGAATCAACTTTCATTCAGGCTGAAAGCTTGTGGTTCAAAGTTGGTACTTACACTTCATGAACTGCAAGGAGGGGAAACTGGGCTGGAAACAATGTTACTGAGGAGGAAATAGAAATAATACCTGGGGAAGGCAGAAAACCCTGTTGAGAGGAGTGGTGAGGAAAGCAGGAGCAGAAATTCAGGAGGTGACCAGGAACAGGTTTGTTGCAGGATTTTTTTGTGTTTATTGCCAAAAAAAAGGGGTTTACAATTGACTAGATCTCCAGTTCTGGGTGCTCATGTGTATTGAAAGGTGTGTATTCCGAGACAAAGAATATAATCCCCAGATTGGCCAGGCTGAAATTAGGAATGAACTTTGTGTAGCCAAGAGATTAAAAAGATGATGAAGAAAGGGCCCCTGTGCTTACCAAAAGGGCTTATGAAAACTGCATGAAGTTTTGCCAAAATAGGCCTAGAGATGAAATAACCCCAAATATCCTGCCCTCTGTCTGGTTGTAAATTCTAGGGAGTTGCCCAGGTCTTTTCTGAAAGCACAGATGGATGAAACAACCTATTTTTCTCAGTTAACTTTTTTTGGTAATTTCCAGTATTTCTGTCTGAGTATTTATTTTGAAATTTGCATGTTATCATCCCTTGCAGATCTTATCTGCATTAGAGAGGGAAATATGCCCTTTTCACCCCTGCTGGTTCATTTACTCATTCCAATCAGAAAATTGTGTAGATCTGTATGAGCTTAAGCTCTCCTGGCTGTTGACTATCAAAGGAAGAAAACAAGCCCAAATCCAAACTGCTAGTCTGAGTTACTAGTAAAGCGGAGAACAAGGTAAAATGTAAATATGTTGCTTTGGTTCAGAGTGCACGGTTTTTGCTTGGCTTATATGTGTGAGACCTCTGTGCTTGTTATCAGAAGATAATAGGCAACATGACAGCAGCAGTTATGATGTGCCTCCCAAAGGAGGCTCAGTAGACTAAGGAATGTATGAAGAAACAGTCTGAAGTTCATTCAGGTCCTCTTTCATTAGAGGAAGGGAGCTTGCTAATTACCAGCCAAATAAACAACTGCCATTAAGTGTTTAGGGATGCTATGTTAATTTAAAAAAATCATTCATGATTACTGCTTACACATATGATGCTGCTTTTTGTGGGGAAGGGAGAGAAAAAACAGTGAGGAAAAACCAGAAGAAAACCCCAGCTTTCATTCATAGACATGCTTAAATTCTCATGAGTAACACTAAGAGTAATAATCACTACTTCTACTGCGTATAGTTATCGTTATATGTTAAAGCATAAACTTCTAGCTCACAAATATAGCTAATCAGAACATTTCCAATTTTTGTAATTCTGAATGAAATATAGAAACTGTTTTCCCTGTGTATTTTTTTGTTTGTTTGTTACAAATGTGTGGATCATGTGGGCATTTAAACAAAGAAAAAGAAATAAATTCCATGCATTTATTTGGATCCAGTTACGAATCTAGCTTGTATTCCCCATGGAAACATCCATTAACACAAGAATTTCACAGGTCTATTTTTAAATAAATAGATTCTTCTGCTCACCTCATGGGGTAGTTTTTGCTGCAGATCAATTTTTACATCCAATTTTATATAATAATTGGTAGAAATTCTGAAAAGCATTCCATCAAAGTTTTGGAGGAGGACATGAATATGAGTATGTCTTTATGAATCAGTATCTGCAGCTACTGTAGAATTACTTTTTAAAACCTTCTTGCCAGTGGCACTGTTGGGTGGAAAGTATTTTCTGTTGTATGGGTCTCTTTCTCTCCCACCAACAGCTTCATAACGTTAACCTTGCTTTGGCCTTGCTGACAGATTGAGGTCTTCTGAATTTTTCTGTGAACTCTGAAGGTGAGCTATGACATGCAAACTTGTCTAGAATAGAATTGCTAAAATTCTGGCTTAGCAAAAGTTATTATAATTAAAGAAGGTAGGTTCTGCAGTGTGACACTGACACATTTCATTTAGTGGCTGCCCCATAGCTCCTTATTCAGAATGAATAACAGTAAAGCTGAGAATTGTTTTGAATCTTTATTTCTATACAAAAAATGTTGGATTGTTATAAGTTTAGTAACTTTACACTAAACTTAAGCTGTTTAATTAGTCTATATTTGTTAAAGATTTAAAACAGTGGCAGGTCCTAGGGAAATTACAGGAGCTGAGCTGACGGGAAAGACATTTTCCTATCTCACAAAAAGTTTTAGTGCATTAAAAAAAAGATTGCTTCACATGGGAAGACATCTTGCAAAATATGTCCTGAAAATCACAAACACTGACCACTCTATTCAAACCCAGAAGAACTGGGTCTGTCTCCTGAGCATCAAATACATAGGTTTCCAGTTCCTATTCTGCCTAGTTCAACCCAGGGAGCTCAATGTTGAATGCCTACATGCAAGTGAGTGCTTTCACTACTGAATTAACATACATTTGTGTTTTTCTTTCTCGCCTCACCACAAAATAATGTAAAATGCACACAGGCAAATTTTTGACCAGCTCCTGGTGGGATGAGGGATGTGGCTGTGTTAATGGATGATGCTGTGATTGATGCTGGCTCCTTTCAAAGTGCAGATCACATAACCTCCTGCCATCCAAAGCTTGTTATTGAGTAAGAAAATAAAATCTTTATTAAAAATAGAAAGCATTCCTCTTCCCATGTTAGGTATGCACAAGCATTTGTTTCATGTGTAACCCATGGCATCATCGAGAGGGAAGGAGACATTTCTTTAGTTGTTAGGTTTTTTATTATTTTCTTCTTCCACTAATACTTTGATGATGTTGACATTTTGCATGATGAGCATACATAAATTACGGGCTTTTTGTCATATTGCATAGAGCTAGGAGTTTGGAAAACTTATTTACATTGCAATTTGTGTGAACTCAAGTCTCCATGCTGAGATCCACCTTTTGCATGAAAGGAGTTAAACCCATGATTTCTTTCCTTCTGTGCTGCCTCAGATATAGAAATGATCAGTATAAGAAATTTTGGTGTCAATGTCTGCAGGTCCTTTAGCATCAATGGGAAAATCCTCAGCTAGTCATTGAATTTAATATGATTTAGGGGTAGTGTTTACAACTACACCATTTAGACTGTACAAGGATGTAATTTACTAGTATTTCATTGTTAGTCTTTCTCCCAGTGATTTACAGCACTGTAAGGAGAGCAGTAAATCCTCTAAATCAGTTAGCCTCTTCCTTTGCAATTATTAAATACAAGAGCAGTTTATTTAGCCAAGAACATGGAAGCTGAAAACTAAATGAAAGAAAGAAAACAGCGAACAGCAGCAAAAGATAATGGAAACATTGCAAACAAAAAATAAAGTGTCAGGTAATTACCAACATGATCTGTGCCATAGAAAAGATCATAAACCCCTAAATCTGTAAAGTCCTATTAAATTATCTATGCTGTTGTCTACTAGTGAAGAATTATTTCTTACTGTACATTATTTATCCTGTCTTCCAGCAAGACAGAGCAGTGAAAGTCACTTCGTTAAGTTCATCTAACAAATAAATAATTTGCTAGCTCTGTAACTCCTCTGTTGCTTCTTGTTTCAATTAGATTATGAAAGATCACGTTATAATTGAGCAAAGGTGAAAGATGGTCTTTGGCAGCTACAGTTTCTTTCTGTTCCACAGATTGCTAATTCTTCCCATCTGGTTTTGTTGATTTTGTTTGATGTTGTGATGTTTTATGCACATGCACTTGTATTTGACGCTTGCTGTATTAACATTGTACATGCAGGTATGTATTCATGCTAGGTTTCACATATACTGCCTGAATTACTCTAAGTATGCACATGTCCAGGACCTTAAAATTATGTCAGAATTGTGCTGCATAAAGCTTAATTAAACAAAAGAATTGATATTATTTTGGCCTCCATTTAAATGGATTTAATTTCCTGTTGTCAATTACTCTGACATTTGATCTCTGATTTGATCCTCTGTCTGTGTGTTAAGGGGAAATTAAAGTTTGCTACTGTGAGTGCTGACATTTACAGATGAAAATTCGTTGAGCCTGCTTCTGGAATCACAGTCTAAGAAATATCCTTATATAGCAATGCTGTTAAGTCTTTGAGTCCTGCCTTTGGAAATGGTAATACAGCTCAGCTGCTGGAAGAAGGAGTTCTGCAAATTGCGCTGAGCCTAATCCTTTTTGTACCAATAATTACTGTCTTATGTTTTTGCAGAGAAAAGTCTGATGTGTGGTGTCAATGAGATACAAGATGGTCTTGCTTCCCTTTGAAATGTTAGTTGTATGTACTGCTTCAGAGGATTTAAGTCAGAAATACTTGGGGTTTTTTTTCATGTGTGAGTATGCCTAAGTACCTGCCTTATTACTCAATGGCCTTCAAACTATCAACTGAGAGACTTGAGAATTTTGTTCTTGCTTCCCAGACCCCTGCTGCCATTGCCGTAACATGACAAGCAGATTGTAGACTAAATTGTTATTAAGCAAATACAACTGGGATGTGGCTTGTGGAGAGCAGGGGGACAGGAAGACATTGGTAGTGTTACAGTGGCAGTGTGGCCTCTGCCACTGAGGAAGCCAACCTGAACCTCATCCATGGTGCTGGTGACCAGAAGTAATTTCCAGTGCATGGCTTTAGGAATAACCTACAGAATACAAAAAACTAGGTGGTGAGGGAATCAGAAATTACTGCCCTGGTCAGATGGTTATTACTGCTCAAGGAAACAGCTGAATTTTTCTCTGCATGTTCTGAGTTTTGTGGTCTTTTCCTCTGGCATAAGTAAATTCAGTGCTTGTGCCTCTGCAGACTCATGGCAGTGGAACTCTAGTTCTTGGTATTTAATGTATGAAAGGATCATATTCCCTTCCTAACACCAGCTTGCCTAAACCTGTTATTAACAAGTCATTGGTTTGAAAACATACGCGGGAAAAAAAAGACAGCCAATGTGCTTGAATCAAAAATACAGTGAGATAAGAAATGAATGTTTTCATCTGAATTTTTTTTGATGCTAGAAGCCAATTTATAACACACTTGATGTCTGTGAACATTTGGTAAAGAGGTTCTGTTTGTTTCCTAAAACGCGCTGCAGAATTTTACTAATACATCATACAGGAACCCACTCCATAAATAGATGTAGAATATACAAGTGCACTATTTACATTTGAGATCTAGACACAGACTTGGCATAGTTTAAAAGGTAAATATAAAATGAGAGAACTAAAAAGAATATTCTGACAGTATGACACTGGGGAAAAAAAGAAATATGTATTATTTTTCTCAGATGTTACTTTTGTTTTACATCAAGATAACCTGTTCCCCTTTTGTCTTATAAATGTAAGTTAAAGAAAACCAAGGCGCTTACTGTTAGAGCTGGCAAATGAACAATGACATTTTGAATAAATTAAGCTCTCTCTATGCAAGCCTGTTCAATGACGCATAATTAAATTTAAAATTTTCATGATTAAATCCTAGGCAGTAAGCTCTTTGTGATGAAAAACATGGTGGACTGTTAAGGTGTTTTTTGGTTTTTTTATCCTGCTGTGTAGCTAGGTATGCAAGTTTACCTGCAGTCATTGTTACTAAACAATGCCAAGAGGCATTGACTGACTGTTTCTTACTCTCTTTCCAAAGAACAACATGCAGACTCGTTATCTTTTAAATAAGTGGTAAATGGTCCAAGAATTTCTGAGCCAGAGAAAAGCCCTACAGGAGCTTCTGTTGTTATTGTTTCAAAGATAATTGGTGTGATGGCTTCATGGCAAGGCAACAGACAGCACATGGAACAAATCTGAAGTGTTTCTGACTCCTGTGTGCTGTCGACTTTCTGTTGTTTTGTCTTTCCGAAATACATGGCCTCCTAACTATAAAACTAACTTTGAGAGGTGGAGTGGCAAGGATGTATGAGAGGAGTGCAGGTGGAAAGAACAGCGTTACAACAATGACTTTAAGGGAAGAAATGGATACACAAATTTTTTTGCTAATGGGATCAACTGGGAAAGCAAACTGGAGATCTGCTCCTCCTATCAAAACCACTTCTCCTTCTTGGGAGGAGGATTACATGGCCATTTTTTCATGACATCATGTGGCTACAGCCTTCTAACCGTGATTTTGCTGGTGTGTTTTTCTGGAAACTAGGCAGCTAAACTCCAAAGGGAAAACACCGGCAGACCTCAAATACACTTGGAACGTGGAAGCAGTACCTAAACTCCTCCGAGGTGAAGCCTGTTCATAGTTTCTATCCTTTTTCTTTTCTTCATTTTTCCCTTCTCTTCTTCATTTCCTATGGTTTCTATTGTGTTGCTTATTACAGGGAGACATCCCCACATTTCCATCCAAAGGTCTCTTTGGCAATTAGGCTTTCAAGCCATGAAAACAGCTAATTCAAATTCTTCCTCTCCATGAGCTTGAAGGACACCTGTGTGTTTGCGTCTGTGTGAAGTGATCTTGATGTTCATTTTCTTACGGGCTTCTACAATTTCACCAAAGAACTAAAGCCATTATCAGTTTTTATACAGGTGATTCTTTTCTAGTCCATTAATATTATAATAAAGAATAGATGAAAGTTTTACTTTTGAGGAACCAAAATTATCTGTAAGAGCCCTCACTGTGGACATGGATTAGTTTCTTGTGCTACTTGAAATTTTCTAGGATGGTGGCAAAGTGAAAAGGACATACAGAGTAAGATATAGACAGATAAGTTTTTACACTGGATGTAATGATACCAAGAGAGCAGTATGGTAGACTGGAACACCCCTAGTTAGTCAGGCTTTTAGGGACCAAACATCAGGACAAGTAAAGTGTATATAGGGCAAAATACCCACAAGATTCAAATGATTTTACTAGAATTTCTATATTTCAAGCATATGATATGACCCAAAATGCATCTAAAGAATGCAATTTTGTTATGAAATAGAGAAGAGTTTAGATAGTCTGGACCACATTATGTTATGATATTGTCATAATTATATAAAGAAGTCTTAGTGGAACCAGATCTATGTGTTTTGTCAGGTTATTCTACAAATGTTAGGGTCCGAAAGATTTTGCTAAGATGACGAGGCAGAGTTGCTAGCAACATAAATGTTTATTAAGAATTAAAAATTAAATGTGCATCAGAAATGAAAAAAACTGGTCGACCAGGATCCTCAGTAACAAAGGGCAAGGCTCCCAGGATAACGCATTGGGGAATATTTATAGTCCCACAGATACATGTAACAAGCTGGATGGTACAAGCCTTAGACCAGTAATCTTCAAGGCTGCGGCTTCGTCAAAAGAGTTTCAAGTTACCCGATATCCTTTTTTCTCTTATCTCTGTACCTCCTGGCTGTAACAGTTCACATAATGACCCTTGATAGTTCTTTGCCTGACAAGGGGGGGCTGAGGACTCCTGGGGGAATTTCTGCAGCTTTGGAAGGGGCCCCTTTGGGGAGTCTCTTACAGCCACTGGATTCACAGTAATTTTAGGTGTTATGGTAATATTGGGGTGTCCTGTGTACCCTACACAAACATACTAACTTAAATTATGCAAAAAATGAATCAACTTCGATTTCATCCCCCTTCTATCATCCGACTTTTCTGTGTTCTTCCCGCTGTACATTTCAGTACTTCAGTATTCTGACTCCTTGTTCCCTCCAGTTTTCCTTCCTCTTTCTACCTCCATGTGTGACTGGCCTAAGTGCAATCAGCTGCCTTTCCACAGTGGCTGCTCCTTCTACTCTATGTGCTCAGAGCTTCCAGAGTTTCACTGGGAAGGTATCTTTAGAGAAGTCATATTTGGAATGCAAAAAAAACTGCGAAAAAAATCTGGAAACACCAGCTGGCTGCTCTCTTTAACAATTTAAAATGTTTCTCAGTGGTATGCAAGAAGACTTCCTTTGTTCGTCATCCAACATAAAAAAACCCCAAAGACAGAAGATACTGTTTTGACTGACTCAGTAGGTTAGGGATGTAGAAGTGCATCCAGATCACAATAATGAGCTAGTTTTCCATCCTCATTTTTCCTTTTGATGTAAGGCGGATAGGATACATGTGTCTGTGTGTAGTTTTCCTGGATGTGGTCTCTCTTTGGCAAGAAAATGTTGAATAGGGAGGTTTTGAAAATTTCTGAATGTTTGAGGACTTCAGCAGAACAGATTCCTTTGATGCAATACTCTCACACTGGAATTTTTTGTGGGCATGTGTGGGATTCTTAGATACTGGTCTCCCAGATGGTTTTAGTGGGAATGTAACCTCTGCTGTATGTAACTTCTCCTGAACATGTAAAATTTGCAGTGTGCAAGTAGGATTAGCTATGTGTAGGACATACTTCATAGTTGTGACAATTCTGTTTTGTTCTGTGTGCATTCTGCAGGTTTTGTGTGCAATTACAGTATAGACAAGAACAATACAGCTCTTACACCATGACCCCTTCAAATTAGAGTGTTTTATTTAAGCATGTAATTTCTATATACACATACCTGTAAATCTTGCATCCTAATAGTGTTACAAAGAGCCACTGGTTTGACCTCAGTCGTTTCTTAGTCCTTAAGTTTACTCATGAAACCACCTGCAAGATACTCTTTGAAAAGACTTTGGATTCTCCTGATGGTGTAGAGTTTGTCTGGAAGAGGAATGAGGTCCATAGGGAAAGGGATTTTCTTGGATCTTGGACATGAAGCTGAAAGGGTGAGAACTGTTGACAGAATTTCTTATAGGGGATCCCCATTGTACAAATGTTGACCCTGTGTCACTGCTAAGTTTAGAAACCATGCAAAACATGTACCATGCACTTTATACAGAGCAGATGGTACAACAGGCAGTGTGTCAAATAACAGATTGTCTAGAAAAGTTTGCTTGCTTTTGGCAGACAATTTAATTCGTCTTGTAGTATGTTACTAAAGTTCACTGTGCATCTCTTCAAAAGTAGGCAGCTAACACATTTTATCTCATCTGTTACACCAAAAGTTTCTTATTAAAAAAAACTGTTAGAAGTTATCTCCCTACATCTTGTCTTGAGCGGAGGTGGGGAAAAGAGTCTTGAGTGCATGAGTAGAAAAAGAAATCTGAAATCCATGAAATTAATTCATGTTCCAAAGATCCAAAGACACATTCTCCTTCCAGTTGATACAAAATTCTATTTTCACTCTCTTTTCAATATACAGTTTGAAATAATTCCTCCTTATTTTATTTATGAACGGCAGAAACATCAAAATTTCAGAAATGAATGCAAAAAAATTTCTACAGACTACATCTGTATCTGCATCTGCACAGAATAGTTTATTAGGTTTGGCAAAAGATATGATCAGACAGATTCAAAAAGTATTGTTTAAACTTATCAGTAAGAACTGAGCATACACAAACATGAATTATAATAAAGATTTCTGTGTGCAAGCTGATCATAATAAACACAATCATATTGAGAAGTGGTCCTAGGAAGGACAAACTTCTGCAGGTATGTCATTACATGTTTTTCTTGTCTCTTAAACAGTTTATCAAAAACATTGTGGTGTAATCCAGTCAAAAGTACTTAACTGAACCACCTGTCACCTGGACTGGTCTGGTGTGTTCAGCAAACAGAGCAAAGATTTACATCCAAGTCACTTACTCTTCTAGTTTTGTTGGATGGCTGACAATCTGGAATGACTGTCAAGTTCCCTACTAGTCATCAAGCGATATACTGAGCATTACAAAGACCAGCTCACAGGTATCACAGTACAGTGTTTATAAGTGACATTTGAGGAGATTGAAGTCCTGCAGACTGTGGTTGTATGCAATTCCAAGGGGTAATAATGTCTTTGAAGTTGACTTTTCTTTAAAAAATATAGTATCTGTACCTATGAATCATTATGCATGTTTCACATTTCATTCCCTTGTTACACATCCTCCACGTGAAATTCATTTCCCAAGGTGTGTCTTCTGTGAACCCATCTGTGCCAAACCCAAAAGATGAGAGTCAATAATATTTCATTCTTCAGGGTGAACCCTAGAAACTTGTACTTTTTTTCTATAGACCACTAGACCAGTCACTACCTTGGCCAAAGTGGTGACCAGGTGCTGTGATTTGTCTTTAGGTGCAAGGTAAGACTTGTGTTGGCAAGGAAAAAGGGTAAGGGAAGGAGGAAGTGTGCTGGCATTCTCACAGAATTCCTACAGACCTCTGAGTTTTTCAAGACACAGATGACAGCAGGTTCCCTCCCTGCAATTCCAGCCCACTGACAGATGATACTGTTGCCAGCTGGCATGGTTTTATTATGACTTTGTTATTAATCATGATGTGCCTTTTTTCTTTTGCCTAGCCTGTCTGCCATTTCTCATTACCACCAGTGAAGCTACCATTGCCTCAGGTGGGTGAGGGAATTACCATTTTCTGTAACTCTTTGCCATGGTTGTTGCCATCTCTTAGAGTTTACAGGGAGAGAAACTGAAGTCTCCAGCTCTGTGGGTGATGGGATCAGGAACTCTGAGGATTCAGCCTGTGAGGAGCAGCAAATACCTTGTCATAGGTGTGAGTCATGGCATGGCAATGAGGGAAGTGGACTTAAGGGCTTCAAGACATTGCAGGGAAATGTGTTACCTGGAGGAGGAGAGTAAAGGGGTACAGGTGGCCTGAAGGAGGAAGAAACTCAACTGAGACTGAAGAGGGAAGCTCTTCAGTGGACAGGGAAGATTCATATTTTCTCAGCTATTCTTTACATTTCTTCATGTCTCACTTAATGGTACACAGTAGTACAGGCAAGAAACCTGCCCAAACCTCATCCCAGCAGATGAAAGCTATGTGGCCGGGAACCTCCAAGTCTGGGTCTCTTAGAACAAAGGGTTCAATAATGAAGAGGTGGAGAACAATCTGCGTTGAAGTCAGCTCATGCCAGCTACTATGTTCCTAACCTTGTACTGCTGCTGCTGTCACAGAGTCTGAGAAAGGTGGTCTCAGACCTGAGCTTTTGCCAGGGTCCTACTGTATATAAGCTGGCACTTACATAATGTTCTGATGACAACATCATTTGGGGAAATTATGGCAGGCAACAAGAACTTCCAAAGAATTTTTTTTTAATGGATTAGTAATCAAATGTGTCAAAATCCATCAGCAAACAACCTTACTGAGTGTACTGTATTCTCTGACTTTTCACTGCCTTAATCCTTGTGAGTTTATTCCTGTGGAAACTGGGATTGAAATGCTGCCAGCACATAATTGTCCATATGCACTGGCAGCTTTGCACAGGAGTAAGGGACCATATAATGAGGGCAGAACAGAAGATCATCTCTCAGAGGTGACTGTATGCAAGAAGAGGTGGAACAGGTGCTGGAGTAAACAATGCCTTTCCTCCTCTTCTCTCTGCCCAGGGGAAGCATTGACACTGTCCAAAATTTGTACTTTCTGGATTCTGTGGATGGTTTTTTTTCAAAACCCACCATTGACTTAACTGTGAATTCAGTGGGAGTTAAGCCACATTTTAGAGCATTTTTAGAAATTCTTTTCAAAATATGTACTTTGTCATTCACAGGGATGTGGCCTGGACACCTTACAGAACAGTTTCCAGACCAAGCAAGATCATTGCTTAGTGCCTGCAAGAGTGACAGATGCCACCTGTAGTACACCAATGGAGCACCTGGGTGCTGACCTGTTCAGGGGAGAGCGATGGTGATGCATGTTGAAATAATTCTACCTCACAACTTTCCTCTGGAACTAATATCAGTTATAAACTTTGTGGCCCTGGAAAATCCATTTGTCACTGGTCTGGAATCAGTCCAGTCAAGAAACTCTACTTTGTAATCCTAGCAGCAGCATGAAATGTTCACTTCAATTTTACTCATAAGCTATTTTTGATTAACTGCAGACATTTGTGCTGACTTGTCAGTGACAACCTGGTTGTATACTTAGCTGTATTTGCATGTAGAAATGGTATTTGAGCATGAACAAGGATATTTTCTTATTACTTCCCAATAGCTCGTATTTCCTCTTGTCTGAGCACAGAAGCAAATCCAGTATTAGTGCTTTAAGAATTAATCGTCTATTAGGGAGCTGAAACTAACAACTGCTTGATTTTTTTAACTGCTTGATAATCAAACTTGGCAAAATCCATCAGCAAATAATCTGACTTAGTGTACTGGAAAATTAGGTGATAGCTGAAGGTATGCTCCTCTCTGAAATGATTCCTTCTGTGATTTGACACCTCTAGTAATCCAGTTGCTTCAAATTTAATTTCATATTTATCTTTCTGTGACAATGTGTTTTAATGATTGCTTTGGTTTGTTGCCCTCTAATGAGATTTTTTGGTTTTTTTTTTTTTTGTTGTTTGTTTGTTTTTAAATAAGGTGCTTTAGAAGCTAGATTGATTTCCTAGTAAGGAAAGCCAATGTTTCTGGATGAAGCGATCCTCATGCCCAGCCAGGCAGTGGTGGTGGGGAGTGTTATGTGCTGCAAGTGGGTATGGCCAGTGGTAGTCTCTATAGGAAAATGTGCCATCACAGCCCTATGACAGGGGATAGACATCACTCTGGGAGGGAAGGTGATGCTGGGGAGATGCTGCTGCTGGCATCCCTGTGAGTCCATGATGATGGGCATCCCTGTGAGTCCCAGCTGTGGGTGGGAGAAGAGGAAGGGCCCTGGGGCAAGAGTGGTTGGAGAGGTGAGAGGTTAACGTGTCCCATGGGCACTGTACTGCCCAAATCTTTACTTGGTTTTGACTAGGACAACCTGGAGTGTCTTCCTGACTCAGGAATCTATTAATGGTCATGTTTGTGGCAGATGGATGGAGGCAGCCCTGGGGAGCAGTCCCCGTGCCCCCCTTCACTGACCAACCGCATCCCTGAGGGTCCATTTTCTTCCTCCTACGTAAGCAATCTCTTCTCCAACTAGGAGAGCATATTCATGGAAGCATGTGATTAATATTGTTGGGACTGCTCACAGGGAAGATACAAGATTCAACCCACCGCTCTGCAACACCTGCCTACACTGGGGAGCCACTATGCTGCTTCAGAGATGTGGGATAGAATCATAGAATTATAGAACAACCAGGCTGGAAGAGACCCACCGGATCACTGAGTCCAACCGTTCCTATCAGACACTAAACCATGCCCCTCAGCACCTTGTCCACCCGTGCCTTAAACACCTCC
>WAAB01023762.1:54359-81880 GCA_013389865.1 Piaya cayana | reverse complement strand
GGACTTCATTTGAAATCATATTGATTTTTTCGTGAAACTCTCTGGCCCTTGTCGCGTTAAGGTCTCCTCTCAGCCTCCTCTTCTCCAGGCTAAACAATCCCAGCTCTCTCAGCCGTTCCTCATAAGGCCTGTTCTTCAGCCCCTTCTCCAGCTTTGTCACTCTTCTCTGGACTCGCTCCAGAACCTCAACATCTTTCTTGTGGTGAGGGGCTCAGAACCGAACACAGTATTCAAGGAGCGGTCTCAACAGTGCTGAATACAGAGGGAGAATAAGTGTAGTGTGGATAAAACAATTACAAATTCCTTCACCTTTGAAATATCTCTCAAAGACCTTGCTTCTTGTTTTCTCCTTGTTGTTTTTTTAAATATATTTTAATTCTAGCTTTTCCAAAAGTCTCTACCTTTGACATGGAAGCCAGCCTTTGTTTTGCTCTGCAGAGAACAGTGGTTGAGACTCAGTGGTTTCCTGAGGCTCAGCTGGGGTGAAGGCGTCCACTGTAAAGATACAAGCATAACCCTGGAGCACAGTGAATGTGAAACCATTTCAGAACATAACCAGCTCTTCTAGGCAGAGCTGCCACAAATCTACACATAGGACACTTTCCGGGGTAGCCATCCAGAGGTGTTTATCTGGGAAGGATGGGACTTTTCCTGGTGCAAGGTGTGGGGGACATCCAAATCAGGAGTCTTGATGTATGCACACAGAAACAGGTCAAATGATGCCTTTTTTGAGACTTATTTTAGAATCTCTTATTTTTTAATTTTAAAATATTCTTTCATTGGATACCTGTAGTGTCTGATGCTGTGTTTGGGAGGTATGTGTATGTGTGCTAATGCACATAATTCCTTTACAAAAATACATTTCAAAATGCCTAAACAAACATAGTGACGAAATTGTGAATAATCCAGTAAATAAGAAACCAGTTATTATTTTCTGATATGTGAAATGAGAATCTGAATAAACAAATGCTAAATTAAAGAATTTTTCTTGAACATGGGGGAGAGATACCAAACTTACTGTAAAGATTGTGTTTGGTTACTAACCCACATCTCTCCATGATTACAAGTCAAGGCAGAGGTACCTTTTTTTGTTTATGAAGAAAATGAAAAATAGTATTAATGTAAAATAATATCTCTAAGAGTGTTGCTTTACAGTGACTCTGTTAGACACTTGGAGGACAGCTTTATTTGGGTAAAATCTCCTGTCCTTCAGTGATGATATGGCTTGTGCACTGGCCCACGAAAGATCATGAATCTTTCAAAATGAGCCTTGGTCACCTATGAAAGCAATCTCCTGAAAGGATAAATGTAGTCCAACACTTTGTAATAGAGACAGAAGCAGGAAGATCTGTAATCTACCAAAGTAAGCTTTCAAGCCTGGGAAATTCCTAAGATGGGAACTACTGTAAAGTCTAAGCAAGCCAGTTGACACCATTTATTTATCAAGATTATTTTTTTAAAGCACAGTGTTTGCATTTCCCACCTTTCTTCTGTTTGCCACAGTCCAGTGTCTGAGGTATGTTCTGGTAATTATCATGGGAAAATACACTGTGATAGTGGTTCCTTTGCATTCTCTTGAAAAAAAACCCAAAAAAACCACTAGAAAAAGTCTTTGAACTGGTGATTGAATTTTATTTTTTTTCAATAAAATTCTTCAACCACTGCCTCAAGTAAAGAGCAAATCTCAGATAATGGGCCTAGGAAAATAACAGCACTAGCAACTTGCCCTCAGTAATTCCTAATAGAAATATCCAGGCTTATCTGCTATAAAGGAATACTACACTGACTTGCTATTTAAAAAAGGTGTAGAGAGAATAAAAGCTGCTAACCTTTCTTTCCTTCTCAGTGTCTAATGACATTATAAAGTTATTTGTGTGTGTCTCACCCCCTTTTTTTCTGTTTCCTCACACTTTGCACCTAATACTAGACCATGTCAATAAATATACTAAGATGCATAAATTTTTATTTTATGTGGCCGGAGATGCAAAAAGAGGGATTGCTGCTGTTATCCTGAAATTCTCCCATAGATTTTGTGGGGCCAGATAGGGACATCTTGCCACCTTTGTGCCTCTGTCATCATTTTAGAGGGAGACTAGTCCCTCTCTCAGAGCTGTTTCCACCTCAGGTGCTGTGGTGCTGCTAGGTCAAGGGTTTATTTTCCTGTGCTTTGATTAAGTCTCTTCTTGGGGGAAATAGACTTAGTAAATGAAATAGCTTTATTTATAAAGTGAAGGTAGTTAACCATCAAAAAATCATGCAACAGAGTGGTTAAGATGGACAACTTTGTTGCTCGCAGTTTTGGTAGGATAGTACTTGCAGGTGAAAAGCTGAAGTTTCACATCTTGTTGATTCTGAGCAGCTAAGATTTAAGACATTGAAACAAAACACCCTGTTTTAGGACTTACACTGAGAAGTGAATGAATGGAGGAATATCAAGTAAAGGACAAGTGAGGGCTTAGATAGCTTTTCATAGTCCAACAACCCAGCTTGATGCGCTCTATGCAAGTTATGAATGCTAGTCTTAGTCTCAGTAGGATAATTCAAACTTCACAGTATTGGAAACCATTATAGATGCTATAAATGCTTGAGGATGATGAGGAGATGTGAAAGAACTTCCTGGGAACTTCTGTCTTTGTCACTTAAGTCACAATGCTCATATGATGATACGTAGAATAACTTGGTGGAAGGATGTAGTCATGGTGGTGTCTGTATCAGGCACAGGGTTCCATGAGCTTGTGTTTAGCTCTGGTCTCAGATGCTTGAGTTTAGCTATGGAGCTGTGTGTAGACTGGTCTTTAACAGAGCAGAGCAACCAAGCTTGTACCTGTCTGGTGTACATCCTCCAAATGAATTTACTCTGGCCTCTGACATTGCTTACATGGCATGAAGAAGAGGACACCTTACATCTTCAGCTAAATGTCTCATCGCAAGCATATTACATACCTGTTCTGTACTGGTTGGTTATGTGTTGATACCAACTCCATGAAAGGCCTAAGATTTTGCTACCTATCCAGTTGTGCCTTGGGTCAGCAACATATGGTTTGACTATAGCCGGCCTTTTTTAGACTTCTCCCTAGTTTTAGGGTAGGGATGTGTGCTACTGTTATTTTTCCACAAGTGGTTTTCTTCTTCAGGCTGCTGAAAGATACTCTGCAACTTTTCTTCCCTAGATCTGAAGGAGAGAGAAGATTCCTCTGGAAGAGATATGCATTTTATTACCCAGGAAGAACAGAATCACTCGTAAGTTAATGGAATTCTTGCCTTGTTTAAAGACTTCTAAAGGTATTTACTGCCTTCAGGTAAATAAATCAACAATGGATCATAGATAAGGAAAAAATATTTACAGGTAGTGTCACAGAAATGTAACTGTTCTTAAGGAAAGGCTTTTGAAGGAAAATATACTTTGAAATGCTGTGTTGTCCTGTTAAAGGAATGTTGATGTAAAATAACTTTACGTTTACTTTTGCTTGCTCACCTCCTACCTTCCCCATTTTTTCTCCCTGCTTCTCCACTTTCTTTCCATGGAGACAAGTAAAAAACCCATCTCTCACTGCCTATTCATTTCCTGACCCAGGTGTTCAATGAAGGCAATTGAAATTTTTCATTTGCAACTCCCTTTCCTCCATGAAAGTAGGTGTAAAGAAAACAAAATATTTCTATTCAAGATGCACTTAAACTCTTGGTCAAAATTTATTATAAAGGAGTTTTTTTGTGGGGAAAATAAAGATTTTGGGGCCAGTTCCAATAGTAAAAGGGCAATGTTGTGGGGTGCACATTTGATTGCTCAGCATCTCTGAAAGTACTTATGAGTTGGTAAGTATTTAGAGAGAGCAGAAACATAAATGGTGGCTGATGATGCCTGAGGAAGGAGGTAGGAGGCTGCTGTTCCTGGAAGCTGCTCCTGGAGGAAACGATGCAGGCAGCTGCTAAACATATAGTTGTTTTCTGCTGATAAAGCAAAAAAAAAAAAAGGAGATGGAAAGAGGAGTGTAGCTCTGAGGAGACAAAAGCAAGGGCCTTGTCTGGATGCACATACGGGAACCGAGTGGCCCAGCATTGTGGAATATGGCATTGTAGAACAAGTCTTCAAAGCAAGCAGTAGAGGCAGAGGCTTAGGTGTGTGGGATTCTTCTTGTTCTACTTGACTTTCAGGCCTTTGCAATCTGGCAGTATAAAACTCTGATACTCCAGAATATAAGTGTGTTAGGTGGACAGGCAGGAATCATGTGGCTCAGTAGTGACTGTTTGAAAACCAGAAGGAAAAAGATGTGTGATGTAGATGCCAGCTTCCTTCACACTGCACACATATGAAAGGCAGGCCTTGCAGTAACACAAAGAGAAAAGTGCAGAAAAGCCAGGTAGTCCATGAAATCCTTATTTTAACAAATGCGTGTCCAAAATCTCCACATTCAGTGGTGTTGAAGCTTAGGCAGTGTTGGGGCTTGATCTCAACCTTGCTTCCTAACCTGTTCGGAACCTCCCTTGTAGCGTGGGAGATGAACTGCTTTTTAGATGAATTAATGTTCCCTAAAGACTATAGTTTGGATAAGGGACTGTAGCTAGTGCCTATTAGCATTCCATTTTATTTCCTTATTCTCACATAGGACTAAGGCATAACAGCTACTTGCACCATGCAGCAAATAAGGGCCATTTCAGCTGCACCAACGCCACTCTCCATGACCACCAGTCAGTGACTGCTAATATACCTGCTATGGCAGTTACTGAGCTGCACATCACTGCTCCCCTTGGCTTTGCTGAAACTTCGCTGGCTTATTACTATATGCGTTTTTCACTTCTATTACAAGTGTGTTTATTTGCACCCATTTACAGTCCTTCTTTTCAGTATTCGAATGGCAAAGGATGGAGGACTCCATGGAGTGGCTAACTGCTGCCAAGCTCCCTGTTATCATCTGTATTTGTTTAGTAATTCCCAAACAGAGGCACTTCAATGAATAAATCCCATTTTTCTGAGGCCTCTAAAATATTTCAGAAATGCCAGTTAACTGAACAGCACAGTTTCTCCCTAAGATAGGTCATGAGTATTATGTCCATGTTATTTATTAGCAACCTGTTGAAGAGAGAGGGTTATTGTACCTAATTCTCCCTCCACCTTTTATTCAAGTTTTCTGTTTGTGTACCCTACCCAAATTTTTTTAAGCAGAGATGCTTACTTAGAACAACTAGCTTCTACTTACTGAGCTTATTCCAGGGCTTTTCACCTCTGAATGTGGCCTGATTAGAGGATTTCACCACAAAATAAAATTATACACCTCCAGCTGTATGTATATACACATATTTTGTATATACATTTTGTATACATATTTTGTATACACATTTTTTTGTGTATACACATTTTTTTGTATATACACATTTTGATAGGAATGGTTGGATTCGATCACCTGGTGGGTCTCTTCCAACCTGGTGATTCTATGATTCTATATGTATCATTTCATATCCTATCATGTCAGAATTGTTCCCTGACACAGTCTGTTGAGATGCTCTGTGCTTGACATTTGTGGCAGGGGTGCAGGGCCATTTCATGGAGCAAATTACACCATTGTTCTGTTTTAATCTGATATTTTATCAAAATTTTCTTTTGGTTGCTTCCATTCTAATTCTTCTTTTCAGTGCTCCACTGTTTATCTTTAATGTTATTTTACATGCTTTTTAGTTTTCCTCAGGCCAAGAATTGAGCTAGATAATTTTTCATAAGAAACTGGTCCCATCAGGATTTTAACATGTTGTTGCCCCTTTCTCCAAAACTTTGTTGCTGTGATTTTGTTGATATTTCAGAGGAAACTTTGTACTTCAAACGAGACATCTAGGAGGTGAAAAGATATAAAACTTGTATTCTCAGATTAGTAATTAGAAATGTTAAAATACATCATGAGAATAGAATTGCTTTGAACACGTGGTAGACCCATAATTGGTGGCATGTTGCAATACAGATCTGAGGGAACTGCAAGTACTATGTTGAGTATTCATATGTTGCATCCACTAATACCAATGAGAGGGGTTTGGGTTGTGCAATGGATCACAGGTGCTTCTGGAACACAAGCTGACTGGGTGAGAAAAATTTGTGCACAGATGTGGTGCTAAAGACAGTGGGAAAGAACTTCGAACCCTGTATGTGTTGCCCTGTCGCCTGCCAATCAATGGTGAAGAACCCATTCATGAAAGAGAAATGACTAGGAGTTTCAAAATGAAAGGGGGAAAAGAAGAGGTTTTAGGGGAATATTTCTTTTAAATGAAATTCTGTGATTGACTATTTAATTATGAAATTACAGCTAATTTAGCTGGGAATTGGGTTTTGAAGTTGATTGCTACAAAATACCTTAATGATTTACAGTAGCTTAATCCTCATTTCTACTCTGCTAATTTTTTTTTTGTTAGTGTAACAGAAGAATAGAACTGTTTCAGCTGAGCTAATCATGAAATTTCTCATGCAAATAGATGTTTTTCCATTATCTGTTTCAAACAGAATTCTGTGATTATTCACTATAGCTTTAGCAGATGGGAAAGTAAAAAGGACCAAACATAATCAAAGTCAATTACCTGAAGATTCTACCTGTCTGATCCTACTTTCTCAAGGGTTCAGCCACCGTACTGAGAAAGAAATTATAAAAGGCCTTTCTCAAAGCTCACTCATTCTCAAGGGGTTAGGGGCCAAGCTCTGTCCTGTTCCTTTGCTAATTTGCAGTAAAATAGTGAAAAAAGACCCAGGTACTTCAGTTTGCTTCTGTTGTAGACTGGATGAACTGATAGACCTTCAGAAAGGTTTTAGCAGTTTGAGTTGCTACTTTTTTTTTGAGATTTTCCACATAACATGACTATTTAATTTTTATTCATGTTTTGTTTGTTCATAGGTTGGTTTGTACTTCACTCCTGTGCTATGGGAACCCTTCTCCCTCTTTGGTATGCACTCAGTTGTAATCCAGGGAAATCACTTCAACAGCAAATGACATTTTTCCATGATGATGTCTTATGTCTTAACAAGGACAATCATTTGGAGTGCTTTCTGAATCTACTGTCTTATGGAACCGAGTTATTATAAATGTCATGCAGAAAAAATATCTTGGTTTAGCTCTCTCTTCTGACTCAGTTTTGCATAGAAATGGCTTGGAGCTTGGAAGGAGGAATGAAATTTTTGAATACTGGCAAGTATCTTCACAATCTCAGAAGTGATACACTGGGTGACTCAGGCATTAGAAGATGGTTCTGGGATCTTTTTTTCCCCCTAAATTCTCAGGATCTTCTCACCTCTGTGGAAATGTCAACTACTTGTGGTCAGAGCGACAATCTGCTTGGTGATTCCTGACAATGAATGATTCTTCAGATGACCGCTTTCCTAATCTAGAGACTGGGCTGAACATGTCAATACGTGCCAATACCTTCATGCTATTTTTGCATGATGAAACATGGATTTTTATTTAGTTACTTATGCATCCATCCTTGTATTTTATACCTATATATAAATTATAAATATGTATAAATGCATACAATTGGTATTTTACATATAAAATCAATGTGATTATTTTCTGGAAAAAACTGTGAAAGGACTGAAATTTTAGAATGGGTGCACTGTGTGAGGTTATAGGTTCAAAAGGAGGCAATGATATTCACCTTAGTAAGAATGTTAGAGTCTTTTGACTTCAGTTTTATAATTTTATCCAATTGTCCTTTTCTTTGGCTGATTTCAAACAGAGTCGGTGGTCACCTGATGCACAGAAGAGAGTCTGACTATCAGAAACCCATGGTGAAGGATGAGGAGCATCCTTTGATTTGAGACATCAAGATATGCTGCCTTGTGCTGACATTTTGTTGGGAACTGTGATAATATATTTTTCTTCCATCCTGATCATTCTACATTTAAATTCTACCCACAAACCAAAAAAAATTGCTCCAAAATGGAATAGCAGGGTTCATCAGAAAGTTGCAACTTACTGGGGAGAGCACCAAACTGGGTTTAAGAATGAAAACTCTAAAAACTTCAAAGTCTGAGGGTGCCATCATTTAGAGAGCTTATACAATTAATGTGTTGGATTTTGCATACAAACTACAGAAAGGCTGTCAACATCATCTCATCATTGTCATCATCATAACAGCAACAACAGTAATAATGCATCTGTTCCTTGCCCAGGCCTGTTCCTGTCTGGTACTTGGTCATGTAAAGCCAGCTTTTCAGGAATGGTCATGAATTGTGTCATCATCACCCTGGCATCTGGATTTGCAGATATATTGGGTACAGTTGGTGTCAGGCTACTCTGGGGATATAATAATTTTGGTATTTGTTCACTGGAAAAAATAGACACAATTCCACTTGCAGTTATGTCATGGAGATGGTATATGAAAGCTGATTGCTCTGGTTTCAGAAGAAACTGTGAGCAGCGAACAGTAAACAGAGCTGGGGCAATGGGCAGGGCTGTCTGTGTGAGGTCTCCTGTGTATAGCAGCCTTCAGAGACGCTCTGTGGAAAACACATTTAGGATCTACACAGCCCGCCTGTCCTCTGCCAACAGGCATAAAGGCTTCCTGAGGTGGGAACACACTTGGTGGCACCAAGCAGACGGTGCATTTGCTGGCTGCTCAGCCTTGGAAACCCTGTGAGATGTGATGAAGCAGTGCCTTTGGTAATCTATTGGTTCTCACATTGTGACTGTTCAGCTGATGGCAAGAACAATATGGGATCATGAAGAAGCACCTACGTGTCCTGTTCAAGCTGCTACCCTAACACAGAAAGAAGCAGTTTCCAAGATCAGCAAAGAAAAACAAATTTCCTACTCGTAAGCCCACATTTCAGAAGCAAGTAAGCTAACTTGTTTCAAGCTTTTAATCTGAAAAAAATAGAAATAAATCCTTCCTTTAAGAAAGACACTCAACATGCACCTAGATGGCTAATGTGAGGCACAGTTCTATAAGCACTGGCAAGAGTGGCTTAGTGCAGGCAGTACTAAACAATAACAGTAATAGTTGGTGTTATCAGACTTGCCTTCAAGAGAATTGAATATGTAATATGAAATTACAATAAAGCACCATTATTCAGTTCTTGCTGAGACATGGGGAGACAATACTGTAGTTATGCATTTGAATTATGGGGCATGAAGATTAGTGAAGTGCAAATCAGCAGCATCCTGCTACAAATAATTTTTGCTTTAATTTGCCACTATCATCCCTAAATGCCAACATTCACTTGCATTTATATTGTTCAAATAGTATATTAAATACTGAATTAGATACTGATTCATCTAATTTTCCATGCTGAAATGCATACAATACAGAAAAAGTGTTTTGTTCTATGAACCTCTGCTACCCTTTTGTCAACAATTGGTATCAGATAACATTCACAGCATGCAGCTTTATTTAAATTGCAGTGCTTTGTGACTATCTAGTATTCTTTAGGTTTTTAATTAGAGACACGGTATTAACTTTGTATGGAGGTTGGTCTGCCTTCTTGGTAATTCTCACCTTATCATTATCATATCATCATTCTATGTTTGCTGTATTCCTTAGGGCATTTAATGGATTTTTTCCTGTGGGGTAGATGAAGAGAATTACTGCTTTGACTGCCACAATGCAGTATTCGGATCCCAGCCATTATTTACCTTCTAATAGAACCAAGAAATGCCAGTGATTGCCTTCTTCCTTCACCTCTCATTTGTTCTCTATGGCAAACAAACACAATTTCTCATTAATCTCACTGTTAATTTATTATTTTTTCTTTTAATGCTAGGACAGATGGTGTGTGTCTACATAGAGCATTTGAAAATTCCTGAGGTTTTGATTCTAGCTTTCCTATATAAAGAAATATCCTGCCCTCTGAAATTAATAATTCATTTTACTCAGACTGCATAGACACAAGTACTACTCAACTGAGTTGAGGGTAGCAGAATCTGCTTCTTTATGTGACTGGTTTTAAAACAAATAGCATTAGTTAGCTGCTATTCATACTATATCTTCTGGAAAAAAAAAGAGAAATGCTTTAGATATTAGTGTGTTTTCCACCACTCAGCTCTGATATTTTCCTTTGAACATTTTCTATCCTGTTTTGCTCTCTGTGGCCAGGTTTACCTGGGGCACTGGCAGTGGATGACCCCATGTTAGCACTGCCTTGCTTCAAATACCGTGTGCTTGCTGCACAGGGTCTCTTCCCCCATCTCTGAAGACTTTGGATCTGGCAGCTTTATGAGATTATATTCTGGCACAAACACTCAGCCACTTTCCCAGAGGAATCAGTTAGTTTCATTGCTCTCAGAGAGTTGTGTGCTTCCTCTTTGTTTCTGTTGCCTCTGCTTGCTGATACTAACGCTAACATCTGTCATATAAGTCCTGTGGCCATGTGGATACTGGCTGGGTTTGTGCCAGCTACTCCATGGTGTCTGCC
The DNA here is from genome assembly GCA_013389865.1 of Piaya cayana. NCBI lineage: Eukaryota > Metazoa > Chordata > Aves > Cuculiformes > Coccyzidae > Piaya > Piaya cayana. Next base: position 71,499 of record WAAB01023762.1, on the reverse strand, counting down.
TGACCATTCCTTTGCTGTCAGGAGCTGGTGAACTCAGGGATGGGGCTGTAACCCCCTGAGCTGCCCCTAAAAAATGACACCCCCTGAGATCACAGTGCCAGGGAGCAACGCTTTTGCCCATCAGCCCATCCCAGGGCTCAGATAGCAGACTAGTTTGGTAGGATTTAAAATATCAGACTTCAAGTAAATTTTTCAGGAATTCTGTCAGGAGTCAAAGCATTGAAATGCTGACCAGAAATGTACCTCAGCCAGCAATTCCATGATTAGAAATAATGAGTTTCAAAAGGCTCTGATCAAGTTTAAAAACTTCCTTCACCCCAGCTGCCTGGAGGTAGCACAGTTTTTAAAATGGCTTGAAGTCACTTAGAAATTACACTATCCAGACACAATGAAGCAGAGGTAGCATATATACTGCTATTTCTTTTATGCAGTAAGCATAAAATTATCAATAGGAAAATGTTAGTTCAAGAAAATGCAGAAAAACAGTAATAGCAATTTTTTAATGAAAATGAGCTTAGACTGTGTACAATGGGGGGAATCTAACAGAAGCATGTAAACGGAAGTGATAGTGTACTTAAAGAATATTTTTAAAGGAGTGACATGAATTTAATACTTGCTTTTAATTTTATGGAATGCAAAAAGTTATAATTGACTGTCCTGGGTATAGTTTGTTCTGTGCCAGGTCATTGATAAATGATCTGCTAAAGAACGAAATTTTTGCCGTTAACAAGAAATTGTTGCCAGAAGTTCCAGAAAGAGTAAACTCTGACATTCACTCATCAATGTCCATGCCCTCCTGTGGTATTCTGGTAATTTTTAAAAAAGGCTTGGAGTTAAATTTGAAAAATAAGGTATATTTAAAATCACATGAAATAGAACATTGCAACTAGCATGATTCCTGGTCCTTGTGAATTATTTAGGATGAGCAAATTGTGTATTAAGACATGTATGAATTGTTAATTGCCCCTTGCCAGTTTAGTGTGTAATTTTTGATGTGCTATGATGATCTGAACTATTTTTTTTTTCTTAGTGTACATTTAACTTAAACTGTGGTTATAACATGCTGCAGCTATTTGTATGGTATGAAAAGACGTGGGATGGAGGCTGAAAATGTATGCTGAATTCACGAGTGAAGAATATAATATTTACTTGCAAAAAAAAAAAAAAGAATTTAATCTCACAACATGCACATTTCCTTCAGTTATCTACTGGACAAACTTTGTTTCCTTTGGGTTTTTTTGCATGTAGTTGGATGCCTAAGCATTGTCATACTGGCTATTAATCTGAAAATAAGCAACATGTGGCTGGCAGTCAGGAGATGTAATTCCATACTTGCAGAATTTAATTTCTGTTGCTTCTTTTGGTTTAGTCTGGCACCTGCATACTATTTAAAAGGTCTACTGACTGCATGGTAGAATATGGCATTCCCTTTGTCAGTGGATCTTGTGTTGTTGGAAGTGTGTCTCCTAATGTCAATGAGGGAAAGTTATTCTTGTTAATACTTCTTATTTCTTTGGGCCATGTGGAACTAAACCAGCTGAAGAAAGTGAGTTACAAGATATATTTGTAAGTATTAATCTCAACCTGATTATTAGTGGACATAGGGTAGAATTAGCTTTAGAAATGGTACAATGTTTAAAAGCAAAATGGGTGAACATCAGATTGGAACCTTTATTCAGCCATGCTAAAGCACAAAATCTTCATTATTGGGTAAGATAGATTGTGGTGGTCAGGGGTAGGGTTGGTATTTTGGAAGATGTTGGGATGAGCCTAAGTTATGTATATTTCTTTTTGAAATAACTTTATAAATATGTCCAATACAGAAAAATCCAAAGTGAAGAAGCTAGAACTGAGAGTTTCCTAAGAAAAGATGTTAATCTCTTCAAGACATTGTACAGATTTCTGTATGGGAGACAACAGAGAGCACCCAGTGCCAGTCAAATCTGTAGGGTCTGAAGTCAAAGGCATGCCACTTCAGTTGTGCCACTGCAGCAACTGTCTAGGGAAGGCAAGCTACTTCTTTCATATTATGGTACATGACAATACAATGCTTGAATTACCTTTGAGTTATACTTGAGGTCCAACACAAAATACCCTGAGACAAACCCTGTAGCTCAGGAACCAAGAGCGGGAGGGGAGAGACAAAGAAATGGTTATAAAACATGTCATAATGAGACAAGCCTCAATGTGATAGCTTCACTCAGTATGAGCAGATGCGTGTTATATGTTTTCTTATCCTCAGCCGAAAATGTTGGTGTGCAAGAGTGAACAGTGAGTTAACATCAAGTTTCTTGTGAAACTAAATAAATCCGCAAGGGAAATTTTTCAATTATTGACTGAGGTTTATGGTGAAAAGCGCACACCTCATCCGTGCATTTTTGAATAGCACAAATGATTTTTAGAAGTCAAAGAAAGCATGAAAGCTGATGATTGCCTGGGCAACCCCCACACAGCAGTTACCCATGACAACATTGAAAAAGTACAAGATGTGATTAAGAAAGACAGAAAATTGTGTGTTCTAGCAGTAACTGAGAAAGTTCATTTGGACAAGGACAGTGTTCAACACATTCTAGTGGAAGAACTGAACATGAAAATTGTTTGTGCAAAAATAGTTCCAAAACTGCTGTCAGATGAACAAAAAGAACTTTGCAAGAAACTGTGTTTGGATCTTTTGCAATGCATTGCAGATGAACCAGATTTGTTGAATTTGGAAATCACTTGTGATGAAATTTGAATATTTAATATGTATGAACTGGAAGCCAAATGACAATCAATACAGTGGAAACCAGTAGCATCTCCAAGACTAAAAAAGAACACAAAAGTAATTTCTTTCTTTGATATCCAGAGTGTTGTGATGGCAGAGTGGGTTCCCAGCAGCCAGACTGTAAATCAGCAGTATTATATTAAAGTCTTCGTGAAATTGCACAAACACTTGACAAAGACACAACCAGAATTGTGGAAAATGGGTGGATTTTGTACTAACACAATGTGCCAGCCCACAGTGCTTTGTCTGTGAAGCAGATTTAGCTAATAACAGCATCACTGTACTTGAGCATCCACTCTATGCACCAGACCTTCCCCCCGTCTCCAGAGATCAACTTGGTGCTCAAAGGAACTCATCTTTTTTCAGTAGATGTGAAAGCAAACACAACAGACATCCTCAATAGCCTGTTGGAAAATGGTCTGCAGAGTTGCTTTCAACGTTGACAGCATCATATGTAGCTGTATGTCAACTCAGAAAGAAACTATTGAATGTGATTGTAGTTGGTTTTCTTAATTTGTTAAATAAACAGTTAAAGGCACGATCTCAGGGTTTTTTTAGTGCCAGACCTTGTAAATCAGCATTTCTGTTGGCTTTTAGAAGGAACAAGATTAGTGTTTATGGAAGTAATTTTGGCATTCCTGTTAGTGTTTTTCTAATCTGTTATCTTATTTTTAATTAAACCACTGGAATCACACATTATTTGCATGACAAAGATGACAGAGTATATTCTTAGCAGAGGTGACACCTACAGAATCAATAAATCAAAGAGGGGAAATAAGCCAGCGAAATAATTTGAAACAGTCCTGTAGGAAAATCAACAAAATCACCAGCCTGGACACTGGTCTAGAACCTTTCCATGATACCATATGAGTCAAAGCTTGATATTTAGACTGGTGGTTGTACACATGCATAAAGTAAAGTCTAATTAACCACACAGACTGCTATATATATAAACTTGAAATGGAAGGAGTACTTCTGATTTTCATATCCAAGCCTGTGTGTCCAGGGCTGGTGCTTGAAGAAAACATACTTCCTTTGGTGAATTGATGTGGATATTGCTGCACAAGGGCGTGAAAGGGCTATATCTTCATAACGGAGTCTCCCTTTTAAGTGTTAGCTTCCTTTATTAAGCTCTATGTCCCGTCACGGAATGGGTCCATGTTTCCTCATCCGATGTGTATTTGCGTGCTTCAACACCAAAGTGTGTTTATCTAACTCTGTACTTTCAGCGTCTTAATGACACACACAACTATTTAATTAATATGGATAAATTAAAAATCAGCCTGGTGAAAAGATTTTAAGCTCAATCTCATGGTTTCTACACAACTGATGCTTTAATCTTATGCAAATTAGCACTATTAACTTACACCACCTCCTCCTGACAGTATATATTCAGCCACTGTGAAGGATAAACAAGCCAAACACAGTTATTCTTGTTTTAATTTGACCATATTGTAGAAATGTCAAAATATTAACTAGGAACATTAATTCCTACAATTTAGCATACGTTTTCCTTCAATGAAATCAAGAGTAGCTGTCATCTTCCTTCAAGTCCTCCCACAATATTGTAGGATTTTTTTCCAAAACTTTATTTGAAACATCCTCATGTGTTTAACTGACAGGAAGTCAGAAAATATTTATGCTTATATATCCCTTGCCCATCTTCCTTTCTAATGGAAGCATAAATAGTCAGGAGGTTTCCCAGGATCGGGGTGGTTGAACGTCCACCTTAACAGATCAGCATCAACTGAATCATGCCCTCAGACAGCTAAAAATACTTCTCAAACACTAATGTTCAATTATACACTGTAGTAACCTTAGGAACTGTCTGCTTCTTTCATGGCTTTGCTGTGGTAGTTTTGAAGGTCCCAAGGGGCTCCAAAAGGGACCCCAAAAAGGACTCTGCTTCACATAAGCTTTATCTTACATCTGGAGGACATACATGGTATTAGAGGAGTGAGAAGGCAAGAAAGAGAGGGACAGCCTTAGTGGTCTCTGAAAATGTAGCTAGTGACTGAAAGCCTCACTTACAGATGTTGAAAATCTAATTTTAGTGACAGCAAATTTGGATGTTTTAGTGGCTTGCAAGATGGAAGTTTTTTCCTTCTAGCTAGCAATATCAATGGGGGTTTTAAGTGTGAGCTGTTTGCAGAAGCCACTGCACACACATTGCCTGTGACTATGGCACAAAAGCAGATTTCATCACTACTCTGCTATACAGATTGACAGGGTATTTGAAGAAAGAACTGGAGTTTCATTATTTTTTCATATATAAGCCCTTACAGTTGGGAGCTCTTATAGTGTATTTTTCTCAAAGAGCATGATTGCTTTCTGGGTCAAAAGACAGACCCTTTTAAAACTGCATATGCTTTTGTTTCTTTTCCATACTGATATTACAGCTAGTTACAAGTCTAGTGTACTTTGGTCCTAAAGGTATCATAAATGTGGACTTCTTCTGTGTGCATTCATTATTTATTGGGAGAAGTCAGTACTAGGAGATAATATATTTTGGATAATGCATTAATGTATTTTTTTAAATAAAGAACATCATGCTAGAATATTACTTAAAATAGGATACGTGCATTTGTTAGGACAATATTTGTTGTAGAGGACAGTTAGTGTACAACCCTTATCACACATTGCACAACTGAATGCAGCATATGGTATCATAGAATCACAGAATCACCAGGTTGGAAGAGACCCACTGGATCATCGAGTCCAACCATTCCTACCAATCTCTAAATGATGCCCCTCGGTACCTCACCCACCCGCATCTTAAACACCTCCCTGGGCAGACCATTCCACTGCCTAATGACCCTTTCAGTAAAGAAGTTTTTCATTGCTGTATGTCCTAGGAGGAGCAAGCATGGAAGATTCAGTATGATGGGAATAACACAGAGTTAGCTCCATGAAGGTACTGAATGGCATAATTTTTATACAGGTAGATAAGCATTTGTTTTCTATATGAGTGTGGTTGTCATACCTTTAGATTCCCTTAACACCCACACCTTTTGTAGGGAATCATGTACCTTTCTTTCTGCCTCTCTGAAAATTAAATAATTCCCCATCCATTGCCCTATATAACAATTCTGAGAATGACTTTTGTTGATTGCATGTGGTAGGATCTGTGAGTATTATCTGGGCCAATGTTGGCAGGAACATGTTGCATTTTTCCTACTCCTTGTTCTGTGTTTCTTCTTGTAGTGTCTGCACCCACCTTTCAACTTCTTTGGAAGCAACAGGAAAGCTGAAAGGTCTCAGTGCTTCCATGCTGGCTGACAGTGGACATGGACAGCTTAGATGTTAGAACAGGGTTGCTGTTCCAAAGATAGCAAGTTGATCACATAAATGACCATGAGGCACAATCCTGAGGAAAGTGACCTGTATGCCTAATGTATTTCAGAAACTTCACCAGTGGTGTTCTATTGGCAAAACCTGCTTCCTGATAGATTCACTTCATTATAAAGTGTTTCAATGAACTATTAGGTACATGTCTCTGTGGTCTGTTTTAGATCAGTTGCGGGCTTGTGAGGCTGTAGCTGCTGATGGGGATATTTCCCAAGGGTGGTGTCATCCCCTCTGTCAGTCTTATCAGAAAGGTTCAGCAAAAAGGGGTTTCTGTTCTCAAGAATGAGGAAAGAAGAGAATGTCTTGCTTTTGCCCAGCATAAAACTTTTGCATCTGTTTACTCAAGATGTTCAACCTCATCCAGCATGAAGTGATAGCTTAACATCTAACACTGAGACAAATACTGTACCGAGGTAGTGCTCCAAATTTGTCCTGACTCTGCTTCAGTTTGCACATTATCAGTAGAGGCTCATCAGTGTTTGGCAGCTGAATTCTCTGTGTCCTCCATGCAATGAAATGTCCCTCCTTCCTCACTCAGGTGACTTGCTGTTGAAAGGCAATACTGAGCTCAATGGGAGTCTATGCATATGGCTCTTCACCACCATGAGTTAAGGAACCATCATCAGACCTCATATATAAGCAACTGTATCCCAGGTAATTGTACATTTCTAAAGTTAGCTCCACCTTATATTCCACACATCCAGTTACATCGAATCATAGAATCATAGACAATCACGTTGGAAGAGACCCACCGGATCATCGAGTCCAGCCGTTCCTATCAAACACTAAACCATGCCCCTTAGTGCCTTGTCCACCCATGCCTTAAACGCCACCCTGGGTAGCCTGTTCCAATGCCCAATGACCCTTTCTGTGAATTTTTTTTTCCTAATATCTAGCCTAAATTTCCCCTGGTGGAGTTTGAGGCCATTTCCTCTTGTCCTTTCCCCTGTCACTTGGGAGAAGAGGCCTTGTCCTTTCCCCTGTCACTTGGGAGAAGAGGCCATTACCCTCCTCTCTATAACCTCCTTTCAGGTAGTTATAGAGAACAATGAGGTCTCCTCTCAGCCTCCTCTTCTCCAGGCTAAACATTGCTGCTTTATGAATTAGTGTTTAAAACTTGCTGGATCTTTAAAAGGAGTATACATTATTATTTTGGTTTCCTCTCCACCCCAGCAAGAATTAGCAAGCTGCCTAGAACTGCTATATGTCATCTGTACATATACCCAAAATATCTTCATTTCTTTCAGTGTAATGATTTCAAGAGAACTGTATAGATAAAAGCCAAAACTTAACCTTGACCGTAAGATCTCCTTTGATTGTAGGACCTTAGCATAATAGAGAGGGATTTCTGCAAAATTTGGAATCATATTTACTGGAGATCAAGATAATTTAATTATTTGTGGTTTATTGGACCACTTAGCATTTGAATGGATTACTCCCATTTTCAAGTGTTTTAAGAAGAGAACAAAGAATGTAAATTCTAATGCTTCTCTGACTTCTTTGCATGATTTTACTTCTCTGCGGTAACTCTGAAACTTTGCCTGCAGAAGTCATATATTGCTTCCACTGGAAAGACAGGCAATGATAAGAGAAGTTTCAACAAGACTAAACCAATGTTTGTTTCTAAATGCAAAGCACAGCAAAACAACATTTGTGAATATTTATAAATATAAATCTTTGTTTTTGCTAACTGGTCAAGTGTAGTGGATGAAAAATTACTGATTAAAAAAGTATATCATGGAACATCTTCTACTCAATGAGCAGAGGAACATAATGTACTGCTGTAGTAATCATTATATTGCAGCGTATCCTGTGTCTGAGGACTCCTACCCACGGATTTTCTCTTCCTCCTGTATATGTAATAGGCAGTATAGATCTTAATTCCTAAGAGTAAGTTATTTATGGTAAATTCAGTGGTATTAGCAGAATTATTTCTTGTTGAGAACATGAAGAGCCTTGAAATCTCCCTGTGAATAGGTGGCTGACAAATTAAGAAATCAAACTCCAAATTAATTGGAGCTAATCAACTGATTGTGTGTCTGATCAGCACAACACATCTGACCCTGTGATTTTCATGGTTTCTAGGTAACTAGTTGATGACGTTCCTGAAACTATAGGTATAATATGATGAAGAAATAATCTCTGACCAATGGATGTGTATGTAATCAGTGACACATGAAAGAGTCTCTTATCCCGTGGAAGGAATGTATGCAGGAACATACTAGTATTTACCTTGAAGAAATGCTTTGGATTTGAGAAAAGCTATTATGCAATGCCAAAGGCACATTCTTTTCCAAAGCCATTACACTTTATCAGCAAGATTTTGCAATGGAGTCAGAGGTTTCTCAAAATACTTGTATAACACTGAGCAGTGTTGTGAAATTTCACTGTTGGAGAGGAACCCTCAGTATACAAATGGACATTAAATATTGGTGCATAGATGCAAGAGGGAAGGTATGTTCTTGTGGAATTGTCCTGGAGAGAACCAGAGTGGGGAGGAAACAATGTCTTGAATGAAAAAATGGTAGTTGGACTTCATTTATTGCTTTTTGTAATTATTTTTGTTTTACATTTTATTTAGTGATACAGGCAGAAAATGTAAGAATGCATTAATGAAATTAGCTGCTGGCACAAAATAGGGAGCATTTATCACTTTGGGGATGGAGGAGTAGCAGGCAACAGGTTGGAGAAGAGCTGTTTGCCCTAATAGAGGAGTAATGCAAAAAGAAATTGAGGTTTGTTATACATGTTCTCTGGCTGAAAATTATAAGATATCCACCTGTCAGAAAACATAAGAATTTGAAGTAACCTTCCTGCAATGGCGGTAGAGGAAAACATTTGCTGGGATACAAGTTGGTCAGCTGCAAAATTATTTATACCATTCCTGGACAGCAACAGTCTTGATGATTCTGGACATCCTTCCAGCATCCTGATGTACCTGAGTTCCTAGTCATGCCATCTCACAGCTCCCCATGTAACTATGGAACACTTAGTGTTTTGGAGAAGAAATGCACGTATTAAGTCTGGATTTTCCTTTGCAAGCCTATAACAAAGACAGCCAAAAATAATAATATACTCAGAGAATGTAGCTGCCAAACTCTCTCTCTCTTTCTAACATGTCCAAGTTATTGTATTCAGAAACGTGTTACTATACAATTTAACATAATGTTTTGCCAGAATGGCAAAGGCATGGACAAATGCTGGAATAACCTCTGAAAATTCATAATATCATCTATGCAGAGTAAACTATGCATATCATAGAACCTCAGTGATTTCTCATTGAAACAGTTTCTCAAAACTTCACATGCCTAAGCAGTGTTTCCCCCTGCCTGAGATTCATGCTAAACATCACTATTCCTATTGCATTCCAAAACCAGTCCAGAAGCATACTTTCCAGTGCTTTATGTTCAATGAAACTGTATGTCAGGGAAGGCCTTCTAATAAGAACAGGCATCGGGTATCTACTGATAAAAAGAGGGGGTATTTTTGTCATTTGTTTATTTACCAGTTGTCATATTTTATCAACTATCTCTTGATATAAGGAAAAAAGTTAGCTCCTATTGCTTGTCTAGCACATTCTGAAGACACTGGGGGCCTGATGCTTTTTCTCCTCTCTTTCTGCATCTCCCAGGCTGCACATAAGACTGGGTCTTGTTTTAAGACTTTCAGAAACGTTAACCTGCTACAGGGGCTGCTCCTCCTGAATGTCCTGGAGCTTTGGTTCTGTGGCTACAAAATAAGAGGATTTATTTCTTCTTTTTCTCTTTTCCCTCTATTCAGACTCTAACAAGGGAATATTTTTAACTTTGTGAATGCTCTGGGATTGGTACTATGAGGCCCTGTTTGAAGCTGTGATTTCTACATGCCATTGTACTGCAATAATCTCATAATTTCAGGGATTTACAGGAGCCACAGGGAGGAATTCCCATGTGGTCAATGTAGAAAGGAAACCATTTTTATTGAAAACCAAAGGTACTGAAATGAATGAGATGCTGAAGGCAGTGTGCTGATTTCTTAAACAAAAACACCTTCCACAGTCAGGAAGAGCTAATAACCAGAAGTGCATTCCATCAAGCCTCTTAAACATTGACTCCTCAGATTGATTCTCTGTGCTCATTTACTTGAGCATTAGACCAGCATGTTTAATAAAGAAACTTCCCACTGAAGGACTTAATATCTGATCCTGTTATTAAAACTCATTGTAGCTAGGTAGAAGTATTTTTTTTAAAGGAAGAAAAAATAAAGAGACATCCATCAGCTTTTGTGAGCTAGAGACATGAGATCCAAAATCATAAAAACTAGGAAAAATATAAAATATCTGAACCCTATGTAAGATCTCTGGTCTTCAGCTTGGCAGTAGATTACTCACTTCGTCCTTGCTCACCAAAATATCTATCAGCCTTTCTGAATTTACTAGTGCAGGAGATTATCTGGTCTCCTCAAAAGGATATTTTCTGTAAGAAACAAGAAAACTTTAGTAGTTAAGCCTGAAACAAAAATTTTGTGTCTGACCTGTGCACACTCCCTCTCTGTGAGCTGAGTGACTGCTTCCGTCTGTGAAACTGGAGCTGTGAATGGGTGAACTCTGGTGCACGCTCAGCCCACAGGTGATAAGAGAGAGCACAAGGCCACCACTCCCACAGTCCTTGGTGCAGACCTGAAAGGAAAAATACAGGTTTAGGTTAAAGTTCTATTTTAACTAATATTAATGCTCAAGAAATATTGCAAGCTACCTCTTACTTTTGGAAGAATGTAAGGTTTTGCACAATGGAGAGCTGGAGCTTATCTTTCATGTTGTGTGTGATTTAACCTAAAGATGACAAGCTTTCATTGAGAGTAGGGTCATAAAGGCCCCAGCTTTTGAGTTAGGAAACTTTTCCCATAACTAGCAAACAGCAAGGAAACTCCTGTGCACCAGTGGAGTTCAACAACCTCTTGCTGTTATTGACCCAGCGGATTATCTCATCACTCCTTCAGATGCTCACCTCTCATTGTTTGCACTAAGAGCAAAAAAAACCAGGCTGTGACCACTGAGTCTAACCCAATGTCAACTCAAACTGCTGGTAGCTATAAGAGTTTATGGAACCACATCCTGAATGAAGTAACAGGGATCTCAAAGCAGAATGATTCCACTTCTGCTGTTGGCAGAAGAATCACTCCACATTGTGCACCAGGCTGGTGGAAGGCTTGCATGACCTAGGGTAACCCTTTAAAGTGAGCTTAGATTGCTTTATACACTGCTGCAACTTAAAGCATAAATATGCCATCTACTCGCTTTTTTCCCTGTACTTCACTAAAAATTATTTTACTAATACTCATGTATATTTAAGGGCATTTGTTCTGCTCTGTTTGCTTATGATATGCTCATCATTTTTTCTAAGATTACTAGAAGGAAAATAACTGGATGTGCATAATTTAAAAAAAGATTGGGGAATACCACTTGATAGAGGAAACCCGTCTATGCTTACCTGGCTGGAAAAGAGAAATACTATATTAGATCTTTTCATCCACTGGTACAACAGTTTGGAAAACTTGCATGAAATTCTAACCTATGTCTAGAATGATTCAGAGGATTTCTTCTGAAAGCAAATGGGTAGCCTAAAGCATATATCCCAAAAAAGGATATGTGAATATTCATGTACATCAGTCTGTACATTATGCAGCCTTTATCTGTCGGTGTTGCTATTCTCATTCATCACCATTTAGCAGTGGAAAAGTAAATGGAAAACACAATACTGTACAGAATACCGAACCTCTTTAAATGCTTTTGCTTTCTTTTTTTTTTTTTTCTTAATTTTGGCTACTTTCCAGAACCTAACTTATTCCTGAAAATATTCCTCTTTTAGATTTCCCACCCTTCCTGAACAAAGGCCTCTGATATTAAAGAGTTGCTCATCAGGAATCTAGTTAAATGGCAACTATTATGTCTTGAACTGTCCTCACTTTCACACCTAATTGTGCAAGCTCTGTTTCTGGAAAAACCCATACTCCTCTCCTTTGATGGTTTGCACTGTCTCCTTCTCAGGCAGTAGATAGAGAAAGTTGTATCATTGAACATCTAGAAATATTTAGGTGTTTCCTCTTTTTCTTTATTGTGATAATATCTGTACACACGGAAACATTTTAGTGCCATTGCCAGTTGGTTGTCTGAACTATTTAAGGAGGATGAAACTGAGTGTTTATTGAATGTGGACACCCTACCTATCTTCTCTAAATATATGAGTCTATTTATCTGTTATAAATCTTGTTTCCAGTGGAATCTCTGCATTTTTTGTTTTCTACCTTGCCATGGTGAAGTGTTTCTTCCCTACTGTGGTTAATTTGATGCACAGTAAGAAAACAGATCTTTTGAATCTGAATCTGTGTGTGGTCTGTAAAGCTCCTTATTTTGCTGAATAAGAGGTGTGTGTAAGTCTGACAAATATCATAAAACATACTGATATGGGAAGAAGAAACAACTATAGTCACATTTGCAAATGGTTTTATATAGAGAGAGGAAAAAAGACCAAACATACACCAAGTAATTAAAATAAAAAAGAATAGAATGTCATAAAAATAGGTTCTGACTGTAAGGTCCTTCTGGGAAAAACAGGCTCTGATGGACGAAAACGTGCCTGTACACTGAAGAAGTGTGATTGCATAGGCTCTTTGAAAAAAGCTGTGGTAGGAGGTTACATATGGAAAGGGTTCTGCATCGTATAGCAGTTTCAAATGGAGTCAAACTGCACCTTGGTTTATTCCAGACTCTTGATTAGTTTTATAAAAATTGGAAGTTGTAATTTTCTTTTAGTAAGTTTATAATGTTACTGATTTTGCTGTTGTGGTGAAACTTAAAGTGTGTTAAGGGCTTTTGTCTTTATAAGATGTAAGATGGCTCTAATCTCATTAAAAATCACATTGCCTTAAGTTGATTGTGGACATTCTCTCCATGTTTATTTCAACTTAAAACTGTTTTCTCATTAAAGCTTTTAAAAATATTTTTAGTGAAGCCCAGCTACATCAGTTATTACTGAAGCTATATCATTACTTGCCACCCACTTACAAACACCCCTTCCCAGCTCACTTGGGGATTCATTTTATCCAGTTACCACAACTGTTGGGCAAAGCTAACCTTTGAGACAGTGTCACAGGCTGGGGAACAAATGCCTTCCCTTGAGTCCTTGAAGAGCTTGTGGAGCATCAAGACTGATAGACCTGCCAAAAATTGTCTCAGTCCTGATTATATCCTGCCTTACTTTATCATCTTCTTTATAATGAGATTTTCCTTAGGAGGAAGAATAAATCAGCTGCTTTTTCTAGCCATTCTCATTTGGGAAAGATAGCATTGAATATGGATATTTTCAAAACTAAGGCCAGAAGGTCTGCTTTCTGTTTTCAACTCCCAGATCTGATATTCATTCCTTCTGAACGGAGGCGAATTAAACAACCTGCTTTTTTCCCCAGCATTTTCAATTTGATTTCTGGTATTATCTTTCTTCTGCTTTTTTTTTGTTACCTATTTAGATGCTGTCTTAAATAGTGTTCAGTTGGACCCATTTTGCAGCAAAGATGCTGAAGCACTGATAACCCCAAAATCATAGCTTTTAAAAAGGTTTCATTCTGAATATAACTGGGAAATGTTTCATAAAGTGCCAAGGCATTCTCTTCCTCCTGTAATCATGGGAAAGTGTTGAAGGTCATACACACTGGTTTGTGCCTAAGCAAAGATGAAGTCTGTCAACAGATGTACCCTGGGGTCCCTTCCAGTAGAAGTAGAAATGTCTGGTAACTTATTCTAATATGAGCTGCACAAAAGACAGTGTGTGAATGGGGCAGAAATACATATTCTCAAAGTCTACACCTCAATTCAAAATTACCTCAGAGGCAACATGATGGATTGCTAGCAGAATTTAATCTTTAATGAGTTTCTTCTCTGACTTCATAAAGTCCAGTGTCGCTTAATGCTTTTTATCATCTTTTGTTAAACACAGCATCCTTTTTGTTGAAATTATTACTCAAACCAAGACAGTTATTTCTGGGCTCACAGGAGAAAGAAAAGCAAGAAAGAATCAAGATGCTTGTTTGGGTTTTTTGTTTGTTTTCATTGCAGGTATAACTTAATATAGGAAATGAATTATTCTTAGAACAATAATTTTTCTGCAATGCACTCTCTCCCCAGTTTTGGTTCACATCATGCCAAAACAACCACATTAGTATCTATGGTTCTTAAATTTGCTGTTCATGCTGCTGTTATTAATATATTATCATTATTACTTGAAATCAAATAAGGGTGACATACTGTCCTAGATTTGAAATTACTTGCTTATCTTTTTCATTCTTTTAATTTCTAGAGTTTGTAGAAAGTACTTGTATTTGTGCAGAAAAATATTTGTCATCAGTCAGTGGAGTGGTTCCAAAAATATTTCTACTATAAATGTTAATCGGTCATTTTGAAAGATCTCTTGGAGAAATAATAATACCCAGTGACTTAAGTTATCAGTCATACAGCATGAATTTCAAATAGCCAACAGAAAACACGCTATTTTTTGGTAATACTTAGTGAGTGGTCTTTATGTGGAAATATCTGACCTCAGATTCTGTTGCTTAGATGCTTCTAAAGGTTTGATGTCCATTTCTAGGATAGTACATGAAATGGAGGAATAATTAAATCTGTTCATTAAGTATTTACCTGACTATCTCGCTCACATGCTGGCATTCCCAATGGGCAGCTGGCCAACACATTGTTGTAGCCCTGCACACATTTAGCTGGCAGTGCACCTACAGTTTTACAGAATGAGCAGGACATATTTGTGGACATCTTCGTGAGACTGAGAACTTTTGAGCTGCCAGTGTCATTCCCACTCAGATGTTACAGTAGCATTTTGATAGGTTTGTGCGCCACTGTGTGATTTTCTAGTGGTTCTGATAGCCTCATTAGGTTGATAACTCTGCATTTGGCTTACTGAACAGAGTTTTTGAAGGAACAGTTTTTTAGAACCAATTTACTGTTTAATTTTGATGCAAGAATATAAGATGAAAGGCAATCTTGAAAAATTTCCTCTGAAATCAATGATGTTACGTTCTCTTAAATCAGACCCAAAGAGAAGTTGTAGTGTTCTGTGAGCCACATATTACACATAGCAGCCTTGTACTTAGTGTCAGTGCAATTGTGGTTAGAAATAATGTGTGATGAAGACAAAAGGATATTTTTTTAAATGGTTTGCTCCTTGCAGTCTCTTCAGTAGCTTATATTATATTCATAAGCTGCCATTTTCTTTTGAGTAACTGGTCTACAAGATTTTTCATTATGCTTAATGGAGAAATACAACAAAATGAAGGAGAATAATAAATCTAACATATTTTCAATAAGTATTGTAATTAAATTCTCTATCCTTGTCTTTGTGATGAGGAAATTTTGCTGAAGTCCTATTGCCCCCAATTACATGATAGAATGTACTCTGCTTTTTTCATTATGACTTACTTTGTTATGAAGATGAAGCATATGGTTGTTTTTCTTTTTCAGGGGAAAGGAAATCCACTCTGAAGTCTAGACTTTCACTCTTTTAATTCTTTTAAACTTTGACTTGACTCCTAGGGCGTGGATGGCATCCTGACTGTTGCTGACATGCCATAAAGAATAGTGTCAATTTGGGTGATATCAAATTAAGATCTTTTAGTCATTAGTGCTTTGTGGGACTAATATGTATTTATCAATCTGATGCTAATTTGTGTGCTGGTAAAGATAATTTTGCTTAATCAGTAGTTCTTTTGATGTTAATCTAATGTCATAAAGCTGCAAGTTCTCAAGGAAAGTAATGTTTTAGATGGGAAAGAAGAATGAGAGTGTCTATGCACGTAAGAAAAAGGAAGGGCGTGCTGGTTTATGTAAACATGTTTTGTAAGCAAAGGAAAAGAAAATATTGTAAGTAAGGAAAAAAGGATTAATTATTCTGCACATCATTTATTACCCTAAGACAATCTTTTTCCAGTCTGATTCCTGAGTCACCTTTAACAAAAGCATGTGATAGAAGCAGACTAGGTAGGTAGATTTTATTTGTATAAATGTATTGGTGAATGAATGACTCAGTCTCAGTTTTCCACTCTAGTTTTGGTTAGTTCTGTAAGATTAATGACTATTTCAATTGTTTCATTAGTAATTGTGTCACTCTGCTACCAGCCACCCAGCTGCTGGTACTGCGAGTGCTTACCTCATTATTAAATGTCTGCAGAAAAGTAGAGTGCGTATGTGCCGTGGAGCCCAGGAAAACAGAAATCAAGGAGTTCATGCATTTGTCCCTCACTTGGCATATTTTACAGCTGCACCACTGACCAGCTATTTCCCCTAGGCAGGTATGGACAACTTCCACCAGAATATTCTCCCATGTAGCTTGTGGAGAACGTGGTGATAGTGCAGATCAAACTGACAAACTCACTTCATCATAATCCAAAATTTTAAAGACATTTTATTGAATGTAGTAATAATTCATATTTGGAAGCCTGTGTGAGCAAATGACTCCTCATTATACCCTGGCAGAGTAAATGTTGTGGAATTGGTTTACAGGGATTACAAATAACTTTCAGATACACTACTCTGATGCCAAAGATCTTGAATAAAACCATTGACACAATGCACATGGACAAAATTGTTGTAGTCCTGCAGTAGATAAAATGACAGCATATACTTTAAAACATTCAACACAGCATCCCAAAGGAGACTAGATTTTATAAGTATTCTGTTAAGTGTCTGCAAAGTGTGTGTTGAAGGTGGATCATAGAATCATAGTGGCACTTGGTTGGAAAGGACCCACTGGATCATCGAGTCCACCCACTGGGTGATGAAGATAGAACAGTTTGGTATAGAATAAGTCACTTTTAGGAGCCATCTATATTTTGACTAATGAAAATAAATTTTAGCTAGATAAAACTTCAGTGAAGAATGTTGTGCATATTGCAGTATGATTAGATTAGATATAGCAGCATAAGAAATAGAGGTGGAAAATCCTCCAAGGAATATTTGCCTTACTTTGAGCAGCAGCTGAATGCTGTGGT
>WAAB01023762.1:32036-48178 GCA_013389865.1 Piaya cayana | reverse complement strand
GGGGGGGGCATTGGGGGGTGGTGGTGGAGAAAACAGTTTCCAGAAAGCAGATGAGGTAGTAGTCTGGGAAAGGTGATGAGCATGGGGACCATCTAGGTCTATGCGGTCAGAGATAATTACAGTGACTCAACATGTGTTAATGTCCCATCTTTAGACACTTAATGTCCTGTGGGAGTTCAGAGACCTCTTTGCAGTGAATGAATGATTTTGAGTAGACAGGAAGGGTTCTTCATAGCCATTTAAAAGTTTTGTGTGTGTATATAATCTTTTCCTTTCTCTCTCTCCACCCTGCCTTTTCTATTTCTCCTGTTCAATAATTCCTTGTTACACTTCTCCTGACACAGTTAAACAAAACTGACTATTTTCCTTTTGTTTCTAGCTGGTTTATCTCTCTGCTTCTTAGGAATTAGTACAATAATGTAAAATCTGGACTGCAAATTAAAGAGAGATTGTGTTTTGTAAATGGAAATTTAGGTCTACTTTGCTTTAAAAAAAAGGAGTGATAAGTCAGACCTAAAAAACTACTTACAGAAAATTATCTGAGGTTGTTGCTTTTGGATGATAAATGCTTATGAGTGTGGGCATAAAGATTCCAATATTGTGTGTGTCCTGGAGCAAACAGCTGATGCCTTGGTGTACCTGCGATATTAGCAGCAAGCATTGGACAAGCGGCTGATGTTCTCCTGCTTGCTAGCTTGTTGAGACCTTGGAATCCTTACTAAGACTTGTGGGTTAATAGGAAATGAATGCACTAGGTGGAAAACATGAAGATAAGGGGCACATCTGTGGAAAATACAGGGGTTGCACTCTGTTGCTGCACTTCGGGGTTCTCATGGGTGGAAATTCACTGGGATAGCTGTTACTGGATACAGAGGCAATATATGAGATTTGCATTCTCTAAATAAAGTTGATCTCGACTGTTGCCCCCATTGATGAGGTCCGTGCCTTAATCGTTACATACGAGAGTGTTCTTCATGCCAGGTTTAGGCTTGGTGGAAAATATGGATGAAAAAAATGTGTAAGTATTTCTTAAGTCATAGATTAATTTCCTAATTTTTAATTGGTAGTTAAATAAAACTTTACCTGCCTTTACACAGATTTTCAAATTACTTTTATGTAACACCTTTACCAGGGAGAATTATTTAGCACAAACTGCCATTATAGAGCAACATGAATATTCTTCCACCATTGCTTTTAATACCTACTGTTGTTAAACCAGATGGCACCCATGTGACACAGTAATTTTATACTCAGTTTAATAAACAGAAGAATTCTCATTTGTGGGTTTCTTTTTCTGCATATCCAGTTCAAGTTCAGACAAAAGAAGACAAGGGCTGTATAGCAAAGCCTCAGTGAATGTGAAGCTCCAACAGCTTTCAGACTGAAGCTCAGTAGCCCTGAAGCCACCACAAAATCTAGCTCATCTCCAAGCTGACAGACAAAACATTGCATGAAGTTAACATCTCCAAACTGTCAACATTCTGGAGCCAGGCTTGCCTGGCTGCTGAGCTTCATTGTTTGCTGTCCTGATCAGTTTGTCCACAAAGACTCTATCTTTAAATGGAGAGAAGGTAAATAAAAGATGCTGGGAAGAAGTGAGCTGGTGACAGCTTAGAGGCAGCGTGCTTCCTCTCCAGTTACCTTCATGGTAGCTGATGGCTAATCAGCAAATCCTGGTGGTGGTTCATCTGCTGACTCTTGTTGCCTTCTTACTCTGACAATTTTCCATTATTTTATGCCATTCTTTAGCTTTTGTGCACATACTTCAATCCAAAAGTGAACTAGAAGTGATGAACTCTTCTCCTTCTCTCCCCTTACAAAACTGCTCCGCAGGCGAGGAACACTGCACAACTAGCAATACCTCACTACGTATCTCTGCATGCATAGCATTTTCTCTGGGAGGGGAGGTCACAGCTTAAAAGAGTTTGTTGACCTAGATACTTATACAGCACAAAAAAGGATGTTTCCTTGTTTGTTTTATAAATCTCTTATTTAATTTTAAAATACGATTACTAGCATGGTGAGTTGTTAGATCCAGCTCAATGTATTTCTTAGCAAATATGGGTGATTCATAAATTTTCAGATGAGATGAAACCTGACAGTAGCTCTAGAGAAGTGGCTGTTGTTTTTGATGAAGTGGGAGGGGTGGGATGAACAACATTTAGGAACTGATAATAAGAATTTTTGTTCTAAAGCGGGGGGCCACATATCCATGTGAGAGGAGAGATGGATTTGGTTGTAAACAGTTTATCAGATGTTGAGGTAATTGATTCTGCTAAAGAAAGGATCCAGAGAACAAGGAATGTTAATATTTTCCTTCAGGGCTGTAATGTGGCAGGGGCCAATGAACTTCACGAACAAATCAATATGATTTCAGATGAAGTCCCCTTTATTCAGCATCCACCATTGTTTATATAGGACAAGCAGGCCAAAACATCAGGTAAACTCTCATTGGTCACTCTGCCCTAGCAACTAGCCTCTTCTGGCAACCGCCCATCTGAAATCTCCCTGCCACCAGCCTGAAAATCTCCTGCCCCCACCTGGAAACCACTTCATTAACATAACACAACAGAGTAATCCAAAATCTTTGTGACCCTTCCAACTCCGCCCTGCCAGGGCACTTAAAGAACAAACCCAACAGGGCTGTACTGGTTTTGGCTAGGATAGAGTCAAATTTCTTCACAGTCACTTGTGTGATTTGCACGTGTATTGGATTTGTGATGAAAGGAGTGTTGTCAACACACAGAAGTTTTAGCTATTGCTGAGCAGCACTTGCATAGCGTCAAGACCTTTTCTGCTTCTGCCAGAGAGCAGGGGATGCATAAGAAACCATGAGGGCACACAGCTGTGATAAAGCTGGGACAGCTGGACCCAAAGGACCAAAGGGATATTTCATATCATATTATATGCTTAGCAACAAAAACTGGAGGGAGCAGAAGGTTGCCACAGCTGCTGTTGCTCTGGGACTGGCTGGGCATCTGTTGGCTAGTAGTGAGCCACTGGGGTTTTATTTGTATCACTAGTTTTTCTTGGTTCTGTTCTTCATTGCTTATTTTTTTATTACCTTTATCTCACATCACAAGTTTCATCACTTTTACTGTTTCAGTTCTCTCCTAGAAGGGGAGTGAATGAATGAGTGACTGTGTGGTGCCGAGCTGCCTACTGGTGTTAACCTACAACAAGAGACTTGAAGTCTCATTAGACATCATGTGTTTAATACTGATTGCTCATGTTCCAAAAAGATGAATTTGTACTGGGACAAGTGCAAATTAAAAAATACTGTATGGAACAAGTTTTCTGTCTTAGGCTATCAAAAGCCATTTTTTATTTAGATTGTCCAAAGACATGCTGCAAAAAATTGTGACCTGTATTACCGAGTCATTTAAATACACTCTGAACATCAACAGTGGTGAAGAGCTGTTCAAGTTGTTACAGAGCAAACACAGAGCTAATGTAAATTTTCGGGTAAGGCAAATGAATTACAAGTAAGGAGTACTATTTGTGGTACTGTACTGTATTACTGTGTTTGTGGAGCCATTGTCATGTTTTGTTTCATATTGCACTTCAAGACACTTCTTCACTTGAGGAAGAAAGTTACATTCTTCAAACTAATTTTAATTAAAACACCAAAATATGATGACTTCTTTCAGTTCCTGAGTTCTAATAACTTTCAGCTGAGTCAACCAGCCTGCCATGTTTGTTGCAGGACATCTGCTGGGCTGCTGGTGAGGTCATCCCCTGATCTCAGTTACAAGATTCTACTTACCATTGAAACTAATTCCTACTTGGGAAAGGGCTGCACACCAAATCTGGGATCCGAGCACAGCTGTGTCTGCATTGAAGCAGATGCCCTTTCTCTGTCATGAATATGTCAAACACCTAGTCCACAGACCTCTTGAAAATTCATCTTGAGATCAGTGGGTTAAGTCTTAGGCTCTTCTTAATTCACCTTCCAGACTTAAAAGCAACAAGCTATATTCCTGACATTTCCATCACCTAGCACAGTGACAGCTATTGGAGGTTTTTTTGGTTTGGGTTTGTTTTATTTTTCCACCAGTAGCAATTGTGGAATGCATGCAGCTATTAATATGTTTCTAATAAAGATCCTTCTAAATAAGGGCCAAAAGAAGATGCTTTAACCTATGATTTGGAAGAGCTAACTCTGCAGATTAAGGCTTAGACAATGGTAATGGCAAAATGGTAACTGTGAAGGCCCAGATTCCCTCTACTCTCCAAACAATGATAGTCTCTTATACTTGGAAAATTTTATGATTTCCAAAAGGAAAGCTGTGTTGATCAAAACAAAGGCTTTCTGAAAGTCTTTGAGACAGACACAGATGTAGAACAAAGTTCTGAGAAAAGATAAAAATGCCAATGTATAAGCCTTGTCAAGCTGTTGCAAATATTCAGACAAGAACTAATTAACTCTTCATTAATAGTCAAATTTGGGGTGTTAAGAGATGACTGTGTTCCACAGCCAGTTTAGCAAAATAACCATATCCTATGGGCTTTGCCATGATGTTAGCTAAATTTGGAATGCTGGTCCCATCGTTCTACTCAAGCTGTGCAAATACTTTGAGCACATTTAATATATGTAAATTAAATTAATGTTAAATCACCATGCCTCTGTGGTAGTGAATTACAGAAAAAGCAAATGGGATGCACAGCAATTGGAGGTGATTCAGCTGTCACACTGTGCATGAATATTTCCCAAACTCTTCTCTAAATGGAGAGATTAAAATTTTACTAAAAAGAGCAAATATTTAATACATTAAAAAATAGCGACAATGTGTTTCTTTCTGCTTAGTCCTGGAGTTCCCTAGCATTAGCTTTGATGTTCTAGCTTGAGAATTTCATTCTTTAAAGATAGCCTGCCAGACTATGCCTTACATTTCATTATTTTATGAATATAAGGCAAATATTTTTCTTTCCTTGGGTGTATTAATTATTAATAAAGACTGCACATTGTTTTGATGCAGTAAGTTCTGGTAAGTTTGGTTATGCAACAAGGTTTTTAATCTTGCAGTGCTGAGCTCTTATTGAAGGCAAGTAGATATAAAAATGATGAATTATGAATGTTATAATGCTGCCAAACTCCAAGCTAAGGAAAAAGGTGGCAGTTCAGAACAACATGCATCTTTGTGCACAGGTCAAAGGCGCTGCTGGACATGCGTATGGCTCTGCTCAGGTTATTATCAGCAACAGAAAACAGCTTACTTTTTGTCAGAGTTGACTGTAGGGCTTTTCTGTTAAGTTTTGGTTTCTTTTCTGCTTTTCTTAGGGCCTACAGGTAGTCTAATATTGATGCTCATGGACATCCAATGGGAGTGGGCAAAAAGATGAGAGCATGACTATAAATGATTCTCTGTTGCTAATTCTTGGAGAAAGCACATTAAACAGTTGTTGCATAGGTAAAAAATAAAGGTGCATATTTTTAAAATAATACATGGTATTGATGTTTTACACATTTAGTTGTAAGGGAATTATTGAGGTGTGCAAATGCTGTTGTAGATGAAGTGCCACAGTAATCAAGCACTGGAAGACCTTTCCCCCTTGAGATATATATTTTTGGTGGTACTTCTCTGTTTCAAATAAAAATTGGCAACTAAAAGCCTACTTAAAAGCAGAAACCTTTTTAATAAATCAAAATCTTTAGTTTTAAAAATTTTGATATTAGAAGGACATGTTGTGAACTATTTACCTTAATTGTTAAAGGAATAACAATTCCTTTAAGAGAAGTTTCTACTCCTAAATATCCTGTTTTGTAATCCTGAAGTGGGTCATCAGGTACAATCCTTCAGTCAGTAGGATGAGGTTCAGGTCTGATTTTTCCTAATTTTGTTCTCACTTGAGATGGAGTGAGAACCCTATTCCATCTTGCTGGGATATTGTTCAGTTTTCTCAATGATGTCTAGTCACAGAGCCCCACTAATGACACAGAGGTACAAGAAGGTACCTTGCAGGCATCTTCAGGAAATATTCCCAGAGTGTGGTGATCTCTGTCTGAGCTGTGTGAAGTTGACCACTGCCTTTGTTCAGCTGTGACAGAGCATTAGCCTGCGGGAAAGCTGCAAAGTAGCATGGTTGGGTTGGATATGGATGTATTGAAAGGTGTTGTTGTACAAGCAGGCCCAAACCTCACCCTGGGACAGACCTTAATCTTCTGGAGATGATGTGTGAGAAAGCACTTGCTTATGAATAATTTGGCATTTCATGTTAACTTGCTGTACCTTTCTGTGTTTGCTAACATGCAATAGAGTTGTCTGGGGAAGGTGGTATTTCTAGAGAGACAGGGGTTCATATGAATTGGTGTGTGGCTCAGGAAAAGATGTAATCATGGCCTACATGGTCTATTTGAACCTTCAGGAGGCAAGAGCTGTTAAATGATCATTTCTTGGAGCTGTTGGAAGTTGTACTCTTTGTGGTCCAGGTTTTTTTGTTACACTTCCTAGCAGAAATTGTCCTAACAGGCCTTTGTAATCACATACCCATGTCTGAGGGCATTTCTGCCTCTCAGAGCTAAAGTCTTCCTCTCTGTAGCCAAGCTCCTTGTATTTTGGCATGTAAATATGGGGAAAATGTTCGGGTTTTCTATTTCTTCTTCTTTTATGTTTTATACAATTGCTGTCCCTCTGCCTCCATAGCCCTCCATTCTCCAGCATAAACTCCGTCTCATACCACAGATGTTCCCTCCTTTCCTGAGTTTGAAACCTATTTTCCCCTCAATCCTGTAAAGTATCAAATGACTTTTCCAAAAATTTACCCCATAGCTGTAACTGAAGTCAGACTGCCACAGGAAACAAACCCCAATCTTGAGCAAAAACACCGCCCTAGATACAGATGTGCTGGGAAGAGTGGCAAGGAGAATAAAGTGGGAGTAAGAATGGGAGGAAGAGGGACAAAGCCAAACAGGGGTTACCACCTCAGGCTTCATACCTGAAGGACATGACAAAATTCAAGGCAAGTTGAGGTGAATGGAGATGTGGGAGCACATGATATGGTTTGTCTTTGTCCAGAAAAGTTCTCCTGGAAAAGCTGTTGTACCTTTCTCTCTTGGGAAGTGAATTAAGTCCATATTGTCAAATAATATGATGACAACATGGCCCTTGGTCTCACAGCCAGTGGAACAGCCTGGGGGGAAGGGGGGAGGGGAACACATCTCTACTTTAATCAGCAGATACCCGTGCAAAATGCTGCAGACAAGTCAGCTGAAAACATAAGACCAAGAAAGGCTCTGGTTTGCATCCAAAGCCAAAAAACCTCCTGATTTCTGCAGCTGCACTCAAGCTTCCCTGCTTTCAGTTGCCATCACTTTCTGTCTTGCGCCACTACAAATACATGCCACTGTTGCCGTTCTGTGAAACTGTATATTGATAGATAATGCTTTCACTATTCCTAGTAGCTTTGTGCCTGTTACTAAAGCCAGGAGTCACCTACTGTTTGCCAATTACTTATTAGTAATTACTTATTAGTAATTACTAATGTACAAAAAGAAATTATTTATGAAATTACATCCAGTCAAAATTTATGCTGGAATGACCAGTGTTAAAAACATTGTCAAGGGGCTTGTACAGAGGTGAGAGCTCTCTTGAAGTCAAGTTCAAATCCCAAAAACAATAGAGCAAGAAAAATAGCTCAGAGTGGTTGATTTAAATACATAAGAGACAAAGGAAGGCAAAGAGGTGAAATGGACTGTTCAACTTTGTGGCACCCCAGAATGTCAGAGGAGCTATTTTCTCTCACAAGGTGCAGCTTTGTGAAGCTCAGATTTCCATGGAGATTTGTCAGCCTTTGTCAGCAGCAATGGAAGAACTAATTCCAATGATGCTGGCAGGTTTCCTTCTAGTGTGTTTGCTAATGTTCACTTTCTGTTCATTAAGGTTTGCACTGAGAGAAAAGCTGGAATGCAAACATGAAATTACTTGGAAATTTCTGTTCTACAAGGACATTTTGTGTATTTCAAAGCTGATGCTGAAAACCAAAACAGAATTCAAAATTTGCAGCCTTTCCTTTTGGGTGAACCAAGTTTTCTGCACATCAGGTTGCTAGAAAAACATAGAAGTATGAACCTTGGTCTTGCAAAACTCAGTCTTGTGAGACCCTATCTGGAGTACTGTGCCCAGTTCTGCAATCTTCAACATAAGAAGGATATGGGACTGTTGGAACAGGTCCACTGTAGGACCACAAAGATGATCAGTGGGCTGGAGCACCTCTGCTATGAGGACAGGCTGAGAGAGCTGGGATTGTTCAGCCTGGAGAAGAAAAGGTTCTGAGAAGACCTTATAGTGACTTACCAGTGCCTGAAAGGGACCTACAAGAAAACTGGGGAGGGACATTTTGCAAAGGCATGTAGTGATAAGACTAAGAGGGAATGACTGTAAATTGGAGAGGGGAATAGACTAGACATAAGGAGGAAATTCTTCACAATGAGGGTTGTGAGGCACTGGCACAGGTTGTGCAGGGAAGTTGTGGATGCCCCATACCTGGTAGAGTTCAAGGCCAGGCTGGATAGGGCCTTGAGCAGCCTGATCTAGTGGGATGTGCCCCTGCCCATGGCGGGGGGGAGAGAGGAGGGGGTTGTTGGAATTAAGTGACCTTTAATGTCCCTTCCAACTCAAACCATTGTATGATTCTATGATTCAGTCCTTCCCATGAGAACACAAAACCTTTCAATACTCAGCTCTGCAGCATGACCACTAGTTATTGCTGTCAGGCTGATGCACTTATTAGTTTAAAACCTCAGGTGTGCTGTGACCTTCTATTTCATTAGGAAACATAGTAATACATTTCTGACTCTGATGCAAAAGCTCTAAACATGAGAAATCCGAATGCTTAGGAAGGCGCGGAAGGTGCTGCTGTTGGCACTAACATCTCCTAAAGTGGGGAGATGGTTCTGGACCCATTTCTGGCATTGGATAGCGGAAAGACGGGAAAACAACAGGTCATACAGATCTGGGATGTGTCACAGAAGCTTTGCTGCTTCCTCATATTTAAAATATCAGGGATCCAAATGAGCTTATCACAGCCTAGATTCCACCTCAGTGCCATTAGCCTTCATAAAAAATATTGGCTGTGAATGGTATTTG
Source organism: Piaya cayana (assembly GCA_013389865.1). Lineage (NCBI taxonomy): Eukaryota > Metazoa > Chordata > Aves > Cuculiformes > Coccyzidae > Piaya > Piaya cayana. The sequence goes on along the minus strand of WAAB01023762.1, from coordinate 39,092 downwards.
GGACTTTTAAACGCAAAGTAAGGATTTCACCATGGAATTCCTTTTGAAATTTCTAGATATTTGCTTTTATTTCCTTTTGTCTAAACTGTCATAGGACCTGCTTTTGACAACTTTCTATTTTAGCTGGAATGGAAATTTGTCTGAGGTTTTATTATTTCTGGATTATACACAGCATGTATATAGAAGAAAGCAGTGAGATCCCAGGAGAGTACTCTTTTGCGAGGATTAAAGCAAATAAACAAAATTCGAGGTTCTTGGTCTTTTTTTTTTTTCTTTCAGCTACCCAAGTATAACAGCACTTGAAAGAACAGTGCAATGTAAGGGCAAACAGCAAATTCTTCCTCTCAGAAATGAAAGTACTGCCTTATTTATATAGCTGGGGCCAGAGTAATTCCTTTGATCATGAATTGCAGCTTGTCTGTTACCAGTATTATTTCATACTTCATCTTTTCTCATATAGTTTCTTTTCCTTTTGATCTTGCTCTGTTATTTCTTCCAGCTGAGCTACGTGAGAATAAGTAAATTTGAGCCTTCGATTGGCACTGGAAAGACACATCCCTCTAGCCAGTAAATTACTTGTATTGGATACCTTGGAAGTTTGACCAAGATGCAAAATCTTAGTGGTTGTCCTGGACAGTAAATTGAAGAGTTTGTCTGGCATCCAGCTGGCACTATGTGAGGAGCATTCCTCTTGCACCTGGCTTGTTATCACAGAATCACTAGGTTGGAAAAGACACACTGGATCATCAAGTGCAGCCATTCCTATCAAACACTAAACCATGCCCCTCAGTGCCTCTTCCATCCATGCCTTAAACACCTTCAGGTAATGTGAATCAACTACCTCACTGGGTAGACTCTGCCAGTGCCCAGTGACCCTTTCTGTGAAAATTTTTTTCTAATGTCAAGCCTGAACCTCCCCTGGTGGAACTTGGGGCAATTCCCTCTTGTCCTGCTCCTTATCACTTGAGAGAAGAGGCCACCTTCCTCCCCTATACAACCTCCTTTCAGGTAGTTGTAGAGAGCAATAAGGTCAGCCCTCAAACGCCTCTTCTCCAGGCTAAACAAACCCAGCTCTCTCAGCCGCTCCTCATAAGACTTGTTCTCTAGCCCGCCCCCAGCTTTGTTGCTCCTCTCTGGACACACTCCAGAGCCTCAACATCCTTGTGGTGAGGGGCCCACGGTCTGGTGTGCTCTTGTACAGAACAGGCACGCAAATATGCAAACTGTAAACTCTTGGGAGCAAATCCTAGGGAGAACTGGGGAATTCAGTGACCTTTTTTCCCCACCTCGGGAGCTCTGGCAGGTTAGGGCAAAAAACTTAAACGTATTCCTTGTGAATCCCAGGGGTCAAAAAAAAAAGTAAAAGTATGCAGACTCCAGTTCCTCCACACTGATTTAGCAGATGGATCAATTTTTGCCCTTCTAGGAGGGGGAGAGTTTCCAGTTGCATGGAGAGAACAGAAACAGTTGGGGACCCATCAGCCCTGCTTGGCTCAGTGCTTTTCTTGATGGCTGTCTCTCAGAAGACTTTCCAAGTCTCTCCCTTCAAATAGCTGGTAGGTTTCTGGAAGAGCTCCCTTTCTGGGTAAACCGTAGCCCATTTTTCCAGACCAGCATTCATACTGATGATGACTGTCCTGTCCTTTAATACTCTGGCAAAGAGCAATGTGTGGAGAGCACAATCCCACACACCCATGACTCAGCAACCATCCGAAAAAATAGAAACCCTGAGCACACCATGGCAAAAAAAGGTTCCAAACTTCTCTTCATAACAGAGGAAGTAATAATGTATGTATGCAAATCCTTGAAAGGCACAAAGACACAAATCTATCATGAACACCTGAAATTTTGCTTGTGATTGATCAAATTGGTTCGGTAGTAGATTTTTCTCCCCACCCCTCCTTTGGAAGTGCCTTCCTCTAGACTAAAATGACTACTTGAGAAATTCACCTTTCATTTACTAGAAAGAAGTTTTCAGCTCTCAAAATTTTAGATAGATGTATAAAAAATAATTAAAAAACCTCTCTCAAACCCCAGGTGTTAACTAGAGCATCCAGGAAGTTAAAAAGATTAAGAAGAACTGAGCATTGTCAGGTCACAAATAATTATTTTTAATGAATTTTCCGACCAACTAGATTTAGCTTTTTCAGTAGTTTTAGAGTGCCATAGTCTGTCAGTACTTGCCTCCACTAAAAAGTTTCCTAATAAAAGCAATTTTTACTCAAGTAATTTCAAGCCTGATCAATCTGTTAACCTGATTTTTAATTCATCTTGCCCCTGTTTATGCAAGGTGAAAAGTTGTGTTCTACATTATCTTACTGTTACAGTAAGATAATAATGCATTTTTTGCTTTTACATGATAGCATTACCCAGAGTAGACAGGAGGTTCTAGATACCTAAGTACTGTATAGAGTACATTTGAAGTGGTTGGGGAATCCATAACAGGCTGTGTTATCCTTACATCTCTGGTTTAGATCTGACTGCTTGTCCATGGTGATTGAAGTATCCTACTTAATTCTTCCAGGCTTGCAAGCCAGTATCATGAGAGTTGGGGATACACAGGTGCTATATTTTTTTAACCTACATTTTATGTCTACGATTTGGTAAAAATTAGGGCTTTGCATTGCTGATTTCCAAGGACTGATTTCCCTTATTCTCTATGACTGTGTGACACTCAAGTGGCAGTGGTGGAAAATTGGTATAATGTTAGTTGTAACGAAATGTTAGGAAAATACTGATGGTCTTTCCAGCTGGAGACAACACAGAGGAAGCAGTGATGTGTGACCAGCACAGTTCCATGTATCTCTCTTTGTAGGTGTTTGTTGCCTGAGGTGGTCCAAGGGCCCTTGTGGGAAGCCTTGGAGGAACTTTCTCACTGCCACTTGGCCCTTGGTGACTTTTTTGGTTTTCAATGTGTTTATTAGGCTTAGCTTCTAGCTTCCCTTAATTTTGTGCCTTTGATAAAGGTGGTGTATAATCTGCCCTTTCTTATAGGTGTTTCAGTTTCATGGCTGTCTTTCTTCATGGCATTAACGATTTGCAACAGAGAGCTGATGGGACAAGCAGGCACCGGGGCTGAGTGGGGTGGCATGAACACCTCTGGCCATCTGCAAAGCGAATTTGGTTTCTGAAATCAGTGTGGCTTTTGAATTGAGGCTCCTCTATAATATGAATTTATACATTTGGAAAAAACCAACCTGGGATGAGGTTTGCCAGTCATTTCATTGATTTAGCTGAGTATTCACAAGTGTTATTGCTCAGCGTCTGCAGGGGACATCTTTCATCCCCAGTGCTGAATGCTTCATTTACATCTGGCAAAAAGGATGATAAATATTACTGGGTAGTTTTTGTTCTCTGCACCTGGACTTAAAGTGCATGATTGGCTTAAGAAGATTTCTGGTTTTGAAAGGGGAGTCCTGGATGACGGTAGCTCAGTGATACTTGCATAAGCTAATGGTGGAGTCCAGGTGAATCTCTAGAGGATGGTAAATAATTTTCTGAATGAAACTACAGGCTTGAAAGAAAGCCCCATGGCTATATGTGCTGGGCTTTTTTTGGGCACAGGAACAGCCAGACTGGAGGGGTGGAGGCTTCTTCTCTTTTGTTAGTGCCATTCAGCAACTGTTGGGGTAGGCTTGGTCCTGCCTTGTGCCCTTGGTATAGATGAAGTGACCCAATGGGATTCCTGCCAGCACTATTTTGTGCAGATGTGGGACTGGCTGTATTTTGACTTAAACTCTTCTTATCTGCTACATGAGATATATTTCAATCCAGGGAATTTGCTTTATGTACTTCCATTTTGCTAATGGAAAGCTGGCAGTAAGAAAGGGGTTTTTTTCCTTTAGAAATGAAAGGTTCTTTAAAGGTGTCGTGTTGCTTTCTACATGCACTGTATCTGCATTAATATTTTTTAAATATGGGCAGAAGTATGTTCAGCTTTTGGTTGTGTTTAATTAATCACCCATTAGCTATCATTAAGATATGACAAATTGGCTAAGTCTGTGAAAGATAATAAAAATCTTTCTATAAATATATTAACAATAAAAGGAGGACTAGGGAGAATGTGCAGTCCCTGTTGGATGCAGAAGGAACAACAGTGACAGGGGATGAGGACAAGGCTGAGGTACTTAATGCCTTCTTTGCCTCAGTCTTTAATTGTAAAGAAAGTTGTTCCCTCTGTGTACAAACCTAGGAGCAGAAGGAGGCTCCCATAATCCAAGAAGAGGTGGTTAGAGAATTCCTTGCCCAGCTAGACACCCACAAGTCTATGGGGCCGGATGGATTCACCCAAAGGTATTGAAGGAGCTGGCAGATGTGCATGCCAAACCCCTTTCCATCATCTTCCAACAGTCCTGGAAGACTGGGAAAGTTCCACTGGACTGGAGTCTGGCTGTTGTGCCCATCTGCAAGAAGGGTCACAGGGAGGATCCAGGGAAGTCCAGGCCTGCCAGTCTGACCTCAGTGCCAGGAACAGGTAATCCTGAGTGCTATCATGAAGCACATGCAAGAGAACTGGGTGATCAGGCCCAGTCAACATGGCATGAGGTTGAACAAGGCCAAATGCCGGGTCCTGCACTTAGGGCACAACAAAACCAAGCAGTGCTACAGACTATAGGAAGAGTGCCTGGAAAGCTGCCTGCAGGAGAAAGACCTGGGGGTGTTGGTTGACAACCAACTGAACATGAGCCAGCAGTGTGACCAGGTGGCCAAGAAGGCCAAAAGCATCTTGGCTTGTATTAGAAACAGTGTGACAAGCAGGTCCAGGGAGGTTATTCTCCCTCTGTAGTCAGCACTGGTTAGATCGCACCTTGAATACTGTGTTCTCGTCTGGGCCCCTCAGCACAAGAAGGATGTTGAGGCTCTGGAGCGAGTCCAGAGAAGAGTAACAAAGCTGTCAAGGGGCTGGAGAACAGGTCTTACGAGGAACAGCTGAGAGAGCTGGGGTTGTTTAGCCTGGAGAAGAGGAGGCTGAGGGGAGACCTCATTGCTCTGGCCTCTTCTCCCAAGTGACAGGGGACAGGACGAGAGGGAATTGCCTCAAGCTCCACCAGGGGAGGTTCAGGCTGGACATTAGGAAAAAAATTTTCACAGAAAGGGTCACTGGGCACTTGAAGAGGCTGCACAGGGAGGTAGTTGAGTGATTCCTGGAGATTTTAAAATGATTTATGGATGAGATGCTGAGGGGCATGGTTTAGCATTTGATAGGAATGGTTGGATTCGATGATCTGATAGGTCTCTTCCAACCTGGTGATTTTATGATTCTGTGATTCTATACACCTCAGTCCATGATCTGAGGGTTTATTAATGCACCTGGGAACTCACAGTGGATGGGATGGAGAGGCAGATGCAGGGTTTGTCTGCCTATGTATGTAAGCTTGCTGGAGTCTGATTGTGTTGCAGTGGAAACAGAAGAAAGCAAATAGGCTGCAACAGGGGTATGTAACTCCCCTTTAGTTCTATTAAAGGGAAAATCCATTCTTTTTGGGTGTTTTAGGAGGTGCAGCTGATATGAGGTAATTGTTATGACTCCACATCAAATGGAAACCTGGAGGATCTGTGTATCAGCCGTCAAGGGCACCTGTTGAGATCTCTGTATCCCTTGCAGGTTGAAGATCTCAGTGACCTAGGGTGCTGCTTCCCATCCAAGTAATTTCACTATACTTCTGTGCTACTAGTAAACCTTCAAAGGACATGGATGATGGGAGGCAGACGACAGGTTCTGTTCCTGCAGCTGAGATCCCAGCATTAGGTTCAGCCAGACTTGTTTAATGCTGACAGGAAGGGGCATTGCATGAATTCTGCTCTTTCTACTGTTGCCTGTAGTACTGGGTTATTTTTGGCACCGGAACTCAATCACTGCACTGATGGAACACACTATGGCTGATGCTACAGCCCATGTGATGCGCAGATGAAGGGGAGGTGGCTGCACTGCACACTGCCAGCTTTGCATATATGCACAGTTTCAACCATTTGTTTATTTGCCAATATCTTATTTTCATGACTTCTTGTTTTTGCCGTGCAAGTGAACACCAAAACAGACTCAAAAGTGAACACTGCAGAAGTATCTGTTGCTGGAAAACAGCCTGATAAAATAAATAGATGCTGGCACAAAAAATAAAGCCATAACTCTATTAAATAGAGCTTCTGTTGAAGAAAAAAAAAAGTATTTTATGCAATGCACATTGAGTTTTCTGGGGTTTATTTTCATTATTCTGACCTGTAAAGTTGCTGAAGCTTCAGACAGGTGTGCACATTGACATGAGGCTGCACGTGCTTGGAAGGGATCCACACCCAATACTGAGAAATCATAGTGCACTCTGCTTTTTCAGAGGAGCTAGCTATTGAGTTTTACAGGCAAAGCAAAATAGTTGAGGAGCATGTAGTTTGAACTCGCAGGGCCATATTTCTTAGTCTTTAAAAAAAATATATATGTGTGTGTGTATATGTATATATAATGAGAACAAGACTGCTTCTTGACATGTACTTTCTTTCAGAAAACCTGCCAAGATAAAATTAGAAGATGTTTTGAAGAATAGGCCAGTTGCAGGGGAGAACACTCAAGTGGAAATCTCACTGCTTTGGGGTAGCTTCAGCAGTCTGTAAGTAGGAAAAGATGAAGACAGTATCAGCTTCTGATTCTTCCTGAGGATAAATTTTACAGCACTTTAGAGGAGGCTGCAGAAGAGCCTTGACAGATTTTGGAAGGATGGAAGAAGCAGCTTGAGGAAGGCTAGAAGACCAGGGAACCCTTCTATTCTCAGTGGTCTGCTGATACAACTTAGACTTTGGTATTATTGAGAATATGTCCAATAATTTAACCCACATTAAACCTTCCAGTTTTATGGATTTTCCATCATCTACCAGCAGTCCTGGAGGACTGGGGAAGTTCCTCTGGACTGGAGGCTGGCTGATGTTGTACCCATCTATAAGAAGGGTCGCAGGGAGGATCCAGGGAACTACAGGCCTGTCAGTCTGACCTCAGTGCCAGGGAAAGTCATGGAACAGGTGATCTTGAGTGCTATCATGAGGCACTTGCAAGAGAACCGGGTGATCAGG
>WAAB01023762.1:0-31329 GCA_013389865.1 Piaya cayana | reverse complement strand
GGAAGAAGTTTTTTACGGAAAGGGTCATTAGGCACTGGAATATGCTGCCCAGGGAGGTGGTTGATTCGCCTTCCCTGGAGGTGTTTAAGTTACGGGTGGACGGGGTCCTGAGGGACATGGTTTAGTGTTTTGTGGGAGTGGTTGGACTCGATGATCCAGTGGGTCTCTTCCAACCCGGTGATTCTGTGATTCTGTGATTCTGTGATACGTGGGTGAATTACTGTGCTTTTGGGCAAACACGACAAGAACTATTAATAAGCAGAAAAGCAGGAGGTAGAAGTAGTATTGTAGCAGTGACCCAGGAGTAGCACCTGTACCAGAGGCTCTTTTCAACCACATCATATAATTTCATTACTAGTTTTAGCTTTGTTAACATGTTATTTTGTCCAAGACGTTCCCTTTTTAAGGCCTTTCACATAATTTATCTCTAGTACTGTTAGCAGTCTATTTGCCAATGAGCTGCTTGGATATTGTAGTACCCTGGCACATCTGGGAATGAGTTTCCCTCTTAGTGAAGATTTTTGAATAGTTCCTTAGGGAAGCCTACTTTGGATGCAGTTAGAATTGTGCTTTCACTGTTACCCTCCAGGGAAACTCAATCAGGCCAAAAAACCCAAGTAAACAAATTCATGTTTTAAGGTTTCTCTCCTAATTGTTTCTACACATGTTAAGGGAATTAATTCCACAACTGTTATGCTCATAATTCCCATTTCTTGTCAACACTTCAGCATCTTCAGAAGTTTTTGATCATCCTGAAGAATTTCCCTAATAAGTTGACGTTGGAAAATCTTTTCCACATAGTTTTTTAAAAAAGAAAGAATTAATAAGCACAAGTGTAGTATATTATAACATTTAAGACTGATCTTTTTGTGATCCCACAAAAACAAGGTGATGAAAAGTGTCAGTCCAGGTTTATGTGCTACTTACTGGTAGGGTGAACTTGCAACCTGTAAGCATGAACTTCTTCAGCCCTCATGAAACTTCCCTTTAGCTGCAACAGGTATGCATTTTCTGGGGATCAGGATAGTGATGTACATGAGTAGTATCTTAAGATTTAGATCTTCTAGTGATGCTGATCAGAGAATGGATTGTTTTACTCCACAAAATAGTTGAGTATTGGGAGGCTCTCCCCATCCTCACTCCAAGTTAAGCATTAGCAGAGACTATGTGCAAGGATTTATTTCCATTTTAAACTTTAGAAGGAAATGTAATACAGAACATCTGCCTTGAATGACTGGTTTTTTTTTTTTAAATCCACTTTAGAATACATCTTCCTGAAACATTTATGATAGAAAAAGGTTCAACTTCATTTTCATGAGATCATTTCACTCAATTTTCTTCCAGTTTTGGTAGAATTGAAGCAGCATTTTCCACTGAAAAAACTGTCAGTGAAAAATGTCTGGATTCTGGAAACCTCATGTGTGTATCCACCTACACATGGACCTCATGATGTGCTAGCAATGATCTTTGTTTAGTCGGTTTCTGTCTGATCCATGATCTTAACCTTATTCATACTACTTGGGCTGGCCAATGTTTCTGTACAGCCTTCACTTAACCTCCTAACACACCACAGATAATCTCTGTTATTCTGTGGCATTCTTCTGGAAAATCATGCTTGCCCCATTCACATTTCTTTTCTATAGAGTTGAAAACAGATTCCTCATAATCTCAAAAAGAAAAAAATACATGTTATCACACGGCCTATGCAGAGGTTTTGACTACTGTAAATCAAAAAGCTGTTGTTGGTTAATTAAATGTGGAGGAACAATAAATTTCCTTTAAAAAGTATATTATTTCTTTTTGGTAAGGAGAGCCTATGCTTACAATTACCGGTGTCTAGCTGTGTAATATGGAATGACAGCAACTTTGCACTAAAAAAAACCCCATATGGTGAGTATGAAAATAAAAGATTAGAAGAACAGTAAGTTTAATACATCCAGGTTATATTTGTCAGTCTATTGAGGAATCCAGTAATGCCTAGAAAGTGAAAATTGGCATGTTAAGACCAGATCAAAGTATGCTTGTTGTGTCCGTCTTGATTGTCTGTTTTTGTCTCTTCTGGTTAAGGGTGCCCTTCAGCAGCTTTTCAGTTTTGATATATGCATTGGAATCTTCTTTTGTTTTTGTTTTGTGCTGTTTTGACAAAGATTTTTTTTCCCCAAAAACTAATTAGACTTCTTTTTCTAGATTTTTCTCTTTAATCTTCTGGAAAAGCCTTTTTCCCCAGCACAGAACATGGGACAGAAAACATCTGTGTGTTGTTCCTTGGAGCTCATGGTAGAGCTCCTTGCCTATAACACCTACAGACAAGAGAATCTCACTTTTCATCTTAGTCTGTTATGGGGATATAAATCATATCTACAGTTACTGCTTTATGTACTTAGCAAACAGTCTTGTGGAAGCATGGAATGGGTTTCAAGTTATTTTTTGTTCTCTATATTGACTGGGATTTTGGCAAGCTATTTTGGTTTTCTGGTCCCCTGATTTAAGGCAAAACCACCCAGGACAGAGGTGACACCTCAAACAGCTGTGAGCAAGTCTACTGTAACTGACTATGGGCAGCTGTTGCATCGGGACTGCTGTAGTCCCCAGCTTTGTGGGACTCTGTCAGCAGACGAGTGGCCACTTATCCTGCTTGAACATATGTGTTGGCCTCTCTGGCCAGAACCACTATGATGTCATATCACCTCTGTAGATTGGAGGTGGGAGGCTTGTTTTTGTTGTGGGTGGCATATAGGGATCCCCAGATCTGCCATGTTTCCTCCAGTTGCCTGTCAGATCTTGCAAGTGAAACTTTGACACTAGAATCATCTGTAGTGGGGCCATGCTTTGCTTGTTTCCATCCTCTGTTTGAGAGTAGGAGACGTAGCACAATGATGCTGGGGGTAAGCCCCATTACTGATGTGCAGGCCTGAGAAGTTTGGGATGAGGAAGCCCAACCCAAGGTCTGACTCCACATCTCTGGGGCTGGGAGCAATGTCTGTTTGACAATTTGCACTTCCCACCCCAGTTACCTGAAAGATGAAATATATCTCATCAAAGGCTTGGCTTGCTTTGGCAAATTGATAGGTTAATTCAGATATGCTGAAAATTAATGAATTCATTCATTATTTAGTTAAATCTGCACAGGAAGGACATGGATCTACTAAAGTGAGTCCAGAGGAGGGCCACGAAGATGGTCAGAGCGCTGGAGCACCTCCCAGATGAAGACAGGCTGATAGAGGTTGGCTTGTTTAGCTTACAGAAGAGAATGCCTCAGGGAGACCTTATAACAGCCTTCTAGTATTCAAAGGGGGCCTGCAGGAAAGCTAAGGAGGGGCTCTTTATCAGAGAATGCAGTGGCAGGGTGATAGGGAACAATTTTAATCTGAAAGAGGGGAGATTTAGATTAGGAAGAAACATTTCATTGTGAGGGAACCTGGAACTGGTTGCCCAGAGAAGTCTTGGATGCTCCACACCTGGAGGTATTCAAGGCCAGGTTGGATGAAGCTTTGAGCAATGTGATCTAGTGCAAGGTGTTCCTGCTGATAGCAGGGAGGTTGGAACTAGATGATCTTTGAGGTCCTTTCCACTCAAAACCATTCAATGATTCTAGGATGAAACATCCTCCTTGTCACCTCTTGTGAGACAGTACAGAAATGGCAGGTTGAGCTGCCAAGCGAGGCACTGGTGAGGTATCCCAGCACTATGTGGGGAGCAAGTGTTTACTCAATAGGTTTCTTGGCCAGGGGTGCAAGTATGAAACATAGAATGGTATAGGTTTTTCTTTTCCTTTGGAAATCAAATTAAATTTACTTTATTCTTCCCAAATTAAAGGCAATATTATGGAAATTGTGGCTGAATTGAAATGTTCCTCTTTTTTTGCTGATATGTTATTGTCAATAGTTGTTTGTTTTGTACCCAAGAGCACAGGGGGTGCAAACTCATTACTAAACTTCCTGTGAAGAAAGAATCATTGCCTCCAGTTCATTTATAAAATTTATAAGAAATAATTGGATATCTCTGGGGAGGGGGACCTTAATGCCTTCCTACAATAGGCTAAGTCCATAATAAAATTTTGGCTTCAGTTTCACTCTAGGCATTTATCTCCTTTGTGCATTTCAGTCTGGGGGGAATGGGGAAAATAAAACAACCCAAAACCTTAGACCATCTATTAATTTCTTTCCTGGGGTTCTTAATCACTAGAAAGCAAGCAGTACTTCATGTAGAGTGTAGGTTTTATTGCTTTGTTCTTGCTTATAATATGTTTTTGAGATGTCCTGCTCTTTTAACTGAATATATTTGTGTTAAATCCGTAGTTCCATTTTGTTTAATAAAATCAAACTTTCCCTTATTCAGTATTGTTGTAGAATTAATTACGACTTATTTTCTTGAGTTCCTTTCTTTTTCGACAGGGGATAATTAAAGCAGTAGATGCTGGGAATTCATTAGCCACAGCAGTTTTTATAAAGTTCTGCCTGAGGCATTGAATTTGCTGTTTCATTACACGCATGTCTTGACCTAGAGACTTTCCTGCGTCAAAGCATTCGAAGAAATCTCTCAATCCCTCATATTTACATCCAAGAAGGCCCTACTAGGAGGGCCTGAAAAGAAGATCAAGCAATGCTCTGCAATGTGGGCATTTTCTCAGTTTCCTTCTGATACAATCTATGGTAAGAACTAGCTCAACCTTTTGTTTTATACTCTCTTTTGTGAATGCTCTGCTAAATTCAGGGATCATGCTGGCCTATTAAAATCTCACTGCTGCCATGTGTAGTCTACCCAAGCTGTGTACATACTTGTCTTACCTTGTTTTTGTGACTTGGAGACAGACAGCACATGGAAACCTATAGTTTCCATGTAGTTCTGCTAAAGATAATGGTTTTGAGTGCACCAAGGTTATGGGGGTTTTTTGGCCAAAAAACCTGGCCACTTGCCTGAAATGGCAGTTGCTTTGGCAATAGCTTCATGCTTTTGCAGAATCCTCTTCATGCCATCTGATTTATTTTTTTCTGTGAGTTCTGACAATTTCTAAGTGTATTTCAGTGAGTAGCCATTTGTAGTACTCATTTTTCTATAATACTGGAGGAATTAGAGATATAACTTATGCAGGCTTAAATGAGATGGCTGAGTCGATGGCTTGAACAGGGAGATGGCACTATGAAGGTGAGCCAAAGTCCAGAAGTCCTTAGCCAAGCAGGATGAAACTATTTGGGCCTGAGCCAAATCATTCTTAATTCTTTCAGACACATACTTGGTATGTGCTTGCACATACTATCTGAGTGGTTACTTCTTTTGATCTGAGGCAGTATCTGGATGTTTGACTTTGCATTGGGAAAGGAGCATGGATGAGGTATACAGCTGTTACTTGGATACATGCAAAGAGCCTTACTGATAGTAAAAGGAGTTTGGGTTTCCTCTGCCTTAGTGGGATCTCAGCTCACAGTTAACAGGCAAGCAGATTAACCTTCCTTCAGACTCCACTGTTTCTACTATACTCTGCTCCAGACTTTATTTCCTTCTTGCCAGCTCACTGAGGTTTGCCTCCTCAATTCATCTCAGCAGAGACTGGGCAGCAGCAAAGCCAAAGCGCAGCCCAAACTGGAGAGCATCAGGATGATAGAACATGGCTTTAAATCGTAAACACAAAGCATGCTGTTGAAAGTGATTCTAGTTTTAAGAATAGCTTCCTTCCTTAGTACATGTTTATGGCTCATGGAATAAAGGAGGGAAACACCTCACCACCTGGTGATGGAGAGAGGCACAGGAGTTGTGGTGGGCCACGTGAAGGGTGGAAAAAGACTCTTGCAACAAGATGATACCTGGCAAAGGCAATGATGGTGTTTCAGGAGCTGGACCCTGGAGGAGAGGACAGCATGAGGGCAGTCTATGGATTGAACACTGGGAAGTAGCCACAAGGAGTGTAGAAATCTGCCTCTAACATTAGACTGGAGGAGTTTATCACAGCTCTGGTAGAGTCTCTTTTGGGAACAAGGCTTGGTCTGGAGTATGCTGGACCTCCAGCACTGACCTTGATATGAGATCTTATCTAGGAGTTCTGAACCTCTAGTGAAATGCAAATGTGGGGCTGCAAGTATTGCAGGGAAAAAGGGGTGTTTTGCACAAACCAGGACGAGATGGTGACTGAGAAGCATGATCCAGTCAAAATATCTTTAATGTAACTGTCAGGGAGTAAAATGGATTTACCCTATTTGTCCATTCCCACCAACAAAGAACGTATGTCTCTGCAAAAGGATGCTGGAATCTTTAGTGCATCCTTCATCTGAGTCTTGGACCAGGAGAAACAGGTGATAAGTAAGGAGATTTCTTAATACTGATGATTTTCTCCTTTGACAGCGTGGACTGATTTCCTGCTGTCTAAGTACTGGGAAATGGGAGGAGGAGGTAAAAGAGGAAGATACAGTGTTCAAGTAGTCCCAAGTATTCCTATTTTACTCCAGTCCTGAATCAGTTCCAGTTTTGGCCACTTCCTCCAAACATCTGTGGTACCCCTTCTGTAGCTCTGAGGCTGAAGTACCTGAGAAAAAGGAGCAGGTCCCCAGCCAAAGCCATCAGTTGATGATGTCTTGGTTCAAAATAAAAACATTCATGTGCGGACTAGGAGGGACAATGTTTTAGAAAGTCAAGTGGTCAGCCCTTGCAGCTAGGTGTTTGCTCAGGACCAGGAGGCATAGTTGGGTCTTGGGGAGGGTGGAAACACCTGCAAGTATGTGAAAAAGTACTGCCTGCTGTGGTTGCAGTTGTAGCCCATTGTAGTAGATACAGTGCTGGAAAAAGGTGAAATGAAGGAATGATGACTACACAGCACAAGCAAGAGAAGTCACCTCCAGCGCTGCTTGGCTGCAGCCCAGGAACCCAATAAAAATTTGACTATGAGCTTTACAAAAAGTGGTGGTTTTTATTTCTGTGGTACTTGTATTGGTTGTGTAATGAAACAGAAAAGCTGTGAGTCTAACAGTATTACACAATTTCTTTTTCCAGGGTTTTGGGGTTTTGCTTTTTTTTTTTTTAAATTAACTAGAAATAAGTTGCTTTAACAAACATCCATGCATTCAGCAAAGAGAAAAAGGGAAGGTTGTGAAATGTCTTTGAGCTACTACACCTGCATAATAAAAGCAGATATAACACAGAGATGCTATGCCTCCTTGCCAGATGAATTCCCCACTGGCTTTCTCTGGTGGCTGCTTATAGTGTCTTCATTCAGGGGAGGATAGGAGTATACGTGATTAAAATGATAATGGAGTTTACAGACCATATCCCAGCTATTCTTTACTCACTGGAGCTGGCATTTCTTACCATGCTACTACCTACCCCAACAGCATTTTACAAAATAAAATATTCTAACAAAATCCAGACATGCTAAAGAAAGATGGCTTTCATAGAACGGTTTGGATTGGAAAGGACCATCTTGTCCACCATCCCCCCTGCCGTAAGCAGGGACATAAGTGCAGTGAACAATTTGATATTGCACAATATAAATTATCAATTATATAATATACTCGATTCCTAGGCCAGTAAAGACTGGAAAAAGAAGCTGCTGTATCTGTGCTAGGGAACAAAAATCTCAAGGTAAAATGAAACAAGCATTATAGATGCTTTTAAGATTTGAATTGTTTTCAGTAGTCCTACATAAAAGAAAAAGCATTTTTCAGTAGTAACCAGGCAGTTAAAACCAAAATTAACTAAAAAAAAAACTTATTGGAAATGCCTTAAATTAAAACTGGAGCTTACCTGACCAGTAGGTGGGTATTCTTAAATATTAACTATTCTTATTTATTTATTTATTTGTTGTCAGAGATAAGGATTTAAATACAACTGCCGCTAGTAGTTCTCATGGCAACAAAGCAGATATTTGTGCTCAAGTACTGTGACCCCTCATGGCCCAGACATGTCCTGAGACTTCCAGCCGCTCTCAGCCAAAATTTCCTTGATGCATGTAGACTTTTAGTTTTAAGTCTGCCTTGCCTTATGTGCTGGGTTGGGATTTTTGGTGTGACAGACTCAATAATGAGATGAATAGCTAATTCCACTGGGACAGCATAGAGAGTGATAAGGAAGCAGAGAGATGGATGAGAAACGTTATGTTAACATTCTCTAGCTTAAAAAAAAAAAAAAGAAAAATAGAGCAGGCTTGCATGATAGCATAGGTAAGTATGCAGTCACACACCTCATATGAGACAGACAGAAAGTATGTATATGTGTGTGTGTGTGTGTGTGTATTTAGATTTTGTGGTGAGCACAAACCACTGGGGAACATGCACTGTGGTCCTACTGGAAAGCTGGAAGAACATATGCTTGAGATTGCATGCCTGGATAGTGGGGGTGCAGCAGGGAAGTATGGGCAATTCTAGCAGGATGCTTTATTTCTATTTCATACTTTGTTGGAAAAGTATAAAAAAGAAAGGGACAAAGGCTAGCTGATGAAAATCACAGAATCACTAGGTTGGAAAAGACCTCCAGGATCAGTAAGTCCAACCATTCCTATCAAACACTAAACCGTGCCCCTCAGCACCTCATCCACGTGTCCTTTAAAGACCTCCAGGGAAGGTGACTCAAACACCTCCCTGGGCAGCCTGTTCCAGTGCTCAATGACCCTTTCCTGAAAATTTTTTTTCTAATGTCTAGCCTAGATCTCCCCTGGTGGAGCTTGAGGCCATTCCTTCTTGTCCTTTCCCCTGACACCTGGGAGAAGAGGCCAGCACCCTCTTCTCTACAACCTCCTTTCAGGTACTTGTGGAGAGCAGTAAGGTCTCCCCTCAGCCTCCTCTTCTCCAGGATAAACAAACCCAGCTCTCTCAGCTGTTCCTCCTAAGACCTGTTCTCCAGCCCCTTGACAGCTTTGTTGCTCTTCTCTGGACTCGCTCCAGAGCCTCAACATCCTTCTTGTGGTGAGGGGCCCAGACCAGAACACAGTATTCAAGGTGCGATCTAACCAGTGCCGAGTACAGAGGGAGAATAATCTCCCTGGACCTGCTTGTCACACTGTTTCTAATACAAGCCAAGATGCTTTTGGCCTTCTTGGCCACCTGGTCACACTGCTGGCTCATGTTCAGTTGGTTGTCAACCAACACCCCCAGGTCTTTCTCCTGCAGGCAGCTTTCCAGGCACTCTTCCTATAGTCTGTAGCACTGCTTGGTTTTGTTGTGCCCTAAGTGCAGGATCCGGCATTTGGCCTTGTTAAACCTCATGTCATTGGTCTCAGCCCAGCGGTCGAGCCTGTTCAGATCCGTTTGAAGAGCCTCCCAGCCCTCCAGCAGATCAACACTTCAACCCAGCTTAGTGTCATCCAACAAGCTTTCTTAGGTTGCTGTCATAACTCAGACCCACAAGCCACACACTCATGTCTGGCCCTGACTGTGGGGGGGAATTGGATTCAATTGTCTCTTTGGTGATCAGGAAGCCAATAATGTCACTCCCAGGGTGAATATCAAAAGCTGTATTTATTTCTGGCTCTGGCAAGCATAAACACACCAGTATACTGGGGCGCACAACAAAGACATGGGGGGGTACAACCACCCAATGTTACAGAAATGAATCCCCAAACACAACCCAGGTCCCTCGGATCTGATCTGAGCTCCAATGTAAAGTGTAGTGAAGAGAGGCATAAGAGTTACCCTAGAAAACTTTTCAGTTGTTTATAAAATCCTATGATTCCTCCTTTTCCTTACAGTTAAACACCAGTAAAGAAATTACACTTAAGGATGAAATGATGAATTCAAATTTTAGAGAGCTTGGGGCTTTAGAAAGTTCAGTTTTTCAAAGAAGAGAGTTAAAATTCTGTTTGGCAAATCCAAGTCATTATATGCTTAGATGTGAATGCCCAAATATAACTAATGTATTAGTATGTTTTTCCCCCACTGTCCTCATTTTCTGCTCAAATTAAATTAACTGTTGAGAATAACCTGCTGAGAGGGACAGGATTTTGTTCTTTTGGGAGTATATTTCAAAACTGAGATCCCTTTTCTCTCCTTCTGTACATGTGAAAGACAAACAGATCAACTCCCTTCTCTGCTTTCCAGTAAGAACAAACACTTCATTTAAAGCAACTGGGTGTGATGCTTCTGTTTGTTTATGACTTGGTGATAATGGCCTGGTAACAGCAGTCTGTAAGTCACTATTAGCATTTTAACATCTTCTATGGAAATTCCAGAGATATTTAATTTGTTCACTTAGGGTATAAAAGCTGTTCTTGCTGCGTATAATGTGTTGAATATAATTCTTGCTCAACTGCTAGAGCAATGCTGTAAAAATTGTTGAAACATGGTAAGGGAGTCATCACATACCCAGTATATCAATATACCATTTCTCATGTAAATTTAGCTGTATTCATAATCGCAAGTGTGGTTTGAGCAGGTGACTGGATTGTAATTATTTGTATTTTTATGTATTTTTGTGTTTTTAAAACTGTCTTCTGTCCTGTTTTTCTTTCTCCGCTATGTCTCCATAAATCTTAGCACAGAGGGGTGTAACTATAGTCTCTTACAGTGGCAAAACCCTGAAGTATTATTGAAATATCAGTTTAATGAAAACTATCCTTTTCCTTTTTTAAGCTAATGAGTGTAGTTATGGAAGCTGGAGGAATAAACAATGTTACATGAAATAACTGATGTTACAAAGAATTAATCTTTTTTTTAAAAAAAATTCACTTAAAAATTTCTGTATTTTTGACTGTTCGGGTGTATTCCTGCAGCACAGGGCGTGTTTGTGTCTGTTATAGTCTAGTGTTAGTGACCTGATATTGAAAGCATAATCTCTAATGTGAAAAGGTACACCCTGTGTTTGTAAATGCAGTGTTTCACTCAGACATCAAAGATTTGTGATGAACTAAGAAGAACAAGAGCTGGACAGGACAATAAATGAGGAAAACTTATGCTTGGGAGCCACAGAATAGTCCTCTAGCAGGAACGGCTAATGTTTAGGGAAGCTATTTGTACTGAGAGGTGAGAAGACCCCAAGAGTCCCTCTCCTGCCTGCACACTGTGTTAGGACCTTGATTCCTGATTTCAGTTTACTGCTGAAATTTTATTGAGGAGAGGGTGGATGGAGGAAAAGTTTTAAGTATAAGGAAAACTGCCAACGGAAAATAACTACTGTATTTTTGTTAGGTTTTTCTTTTGTGTATGTGTGTGTAATCCATTTTGTCAAGAATGTTCCCTTTTACTAGTCTGAAAGCCAAAATATAAGCTCAGCATGCTTAATACTTTTAGAACATTGGCAATGACGCCTCCTGAATGATAGGTGACAAACGGACCTTGGAAAGCATATTGTGTTTGGGAAGTCTAAATCTTTCTGGAAAAGCTCTCTGAATCCTTCAGCCTGGCAGGGGAAAAAAATCTCTTGCCTTTGTGAATTTTTGTTCCTGCCTTTTTATACAGAGCAAGTAAAACTGTACTCACCCTTGCCTCAGCTGAGTGGGCGGACCTACTATAACATTCATGTGGGACAGAACATTTTGTGCATGGAAATCAAAATGTTGCTCGTTTTCTCCTCAGTTGCACATTTGTCCATCTCAGCCAGCGCTGAGTAGTGTAAAGATTATGTTTATTGCTTAGCAGTCTCTTTTCAATACCTCACAATTCCCTGTTAAGTGTCTGGTGTTAGCAACTGCCGGAAATACGATGCAGACTAAATGGATCATATTTATGCAATGGCCTTATGGCCTTAGTAGTATTTTTGTGGTGTCATTTGATTGGGGAGTTCCCTCCAAATCCAAGCAACATTTTTTGCACTAAATACACTCTCTTCACTTCTCCTTGTATAAATTACTTGAATAAACAATGGATTACTGATATATGAGGGCTTCCCTGCAGGTGGAACGGAAGACATGATGTTTAAGCTACAGGAAGAAGTGGAAACTCAAATCTCTACAGATATTCCAGACTGTCTCTGAAACATTAAAACAATTTTTATTACAGAGATTAGTTTATGTTACACTCATTTATTAAAACTTAAGGACATCTTTATAAAAACTACAGTATATAAAGACGAGAGCAGTGCAATAGCAGTGTAAAACACATTTTTGGTTTACTTGGCAATCACTTTAGAAAGACAACATGGTTCATAATATGAAGTTAGAGAATGCTGCAAAAAAAATAGGACAGAATTAGATCAAAAACTAGATTAGCAAATCACTGGACACTGGCATGTATTGATTTCAAACATTGAGTGTTACGTAAACAGTATCATTGTTGATGTATTAATAAAAAGTGAGAAATCACTGCAACCCTGGAATTGCTAGTTAGCTTACTTAGCCTAAAATTTGACTGCTGACTATTCAAATAGACTATTTTGCTGTATATATTATCTTCTTAGTGATTTACTACATTTGTAAAAGAAGTACTAGAAGAAATGCCTGTCTTATACAAGATAATCTTCAAGACTGAGAAAAGATGTTTACTCCTGATGAGTGGGTGAGGTTTTGTTTTAGTCGCTTTGCTTTTCATATACCATTACTGGTGGCGAGATAGAACTGACTTTACAAAGAAATCACTTTGACATCACTTCTTCAACTAGACAGTCCTCTTATAGAAATTACAGCCATAATAAAACTATTAAAACCAGTTATCTAAAATAGCTGCTACAATATGCTGAAGTATACATTAAGAGGCCAGATCGTTTTCCCTCCTTGTTTTTATAAGGTCAATAACCAGGCACAAAAGATGGTTAATTACAACACCAAATCCTGCACAAGCTTTATAATTTATCTTTTTATGTCCTATGTTACACAGAGTAATTACTAAGAAGTTGGAAACTCAGTTCCCAGTAAAACTGAAGAGAGAAAATTAATTGGACAAGGAAGAAGGCTTCTGGAGCACAAAGGTCATGAATAGCCACTGAAGGCAGAGAGCTGCCTTTTTTAAACACAGTGTACAAGGTAATGATACACTTCTGTAAATGTTAACTTTCTCTTTTTACAACTAGATAAGGATGGACAAAGAGGAAAATATATTTCTTTTTGTCCATACCTTTTCTTTTAGAGACATATTCTGTTTGAAGTAGTCTCTTTCTGCAGAAATAAGCAAAGAATTCATTGCAATTTATATTTTTCACCGTAATTCTGATCAGGTAAATGCAGAGGTATATCAGACCACTGCTACATAGATGGTTGAGATGCTCAGGTGACTGTCTAGCCAGTGCTCTTCTACAATGTCCCAAATGCCAAGGGAGAAGGGCTGAAAGTAATGGTGGTAGTGAAAAGTGTGGTGTACTATTTAGCTTTAGTTTAAGGCTCAGTGAGCATTAGTCTTATTCAGAGACTTACATTCTGCTACACTTGAGAGGCTATCAGATCATTATAACAACACAATTGATGAACAGTTGTTCATCAGCTACATAAATTTATCCATAAATAAATTGATAGGCAAAACTGGAAATTTAGCCAGAGAGTATCTGTTTTATATTAACTGGCTCTGTATAGAGAATAAAAGTAAACAAACAAACAAACAAACAAAAATCACATCAATTACAAGGTATACATGTGCTAGAAGTAAAGCATAAAACTGCTCATTAATAACGCACAATTCCCAAAGGGAAAAAAACCCTTACAAAATACAGTAAGTCACACAAACCAGTATCTAATACAAATTCCTTCATGAACAAAACCTTTTTACAAAGCTCTCTGCAGTGGTTATCACCTCACAATGAAAGTAGGTGCTGGTAGAAGGTAAAGGGAGTGAACAGTTACTGGAAAGCACCAAGGTAAGACTGATTACTGCAGATATGTACTTTGTCAGGTGTCTAAAGGGGTTATGGTTCTTGGAGCTAGTGTAGGAGTGTGGAGAAGATACAATGCTGGCAGAGGCATGCATGGTATTGCTTCCAGCTACTTCGTATCCTTTGCTTAATAAAGCTCCTCTTTTCAGGAGAGCATGTGAAACTGAAGCCAAGATGTGCTCAGATGTTTGATGTCCTAGTAGGATCTTTGCCAATGATCTTAAAATGTGCAATAATGTTTAAATGATTGCTACCCTGCAATTTGACTCGAAGAAATGGCTTTACTTACCTTGTAATGCATATGACATAACAATAGGCATAACAGTGATGGGGATTGCCAGCATCTACTCTATTGTAACAAGAGATTTACCAGAGAACTTTGGAAAAAAGTCACATTCAATTTTCTGACACTTAGATTAGGCCCAAATGGCAATAGATGGGTGGGGAGGCAAAGAAAAGTTATCTACCAAAGGTTTGTCTTGTGAACTTTTTCCATCTTTGTGTGGATATGCCAAAGCAACTTAATTTTCTTACTCTTGAGCATTTTCTTAAATATAACGCTTCCTTACAGAGATAATACTGTCAGTCTAGAGTTAAAATATTGCTTACAGACTACCTTCTTCTGGAGACTCTATATTGTTTGCCTATAGAAGTTGTCTGAACAGTGTTTCTCTTCAAGTGACTTGCTCAATCTTCCCCTTATAGTCTTTCTCCTGCTTATCCATCATTTTGTTCAAATCTTGTCATTTAGTTGATTTTCTTGAAAATTGCTCCTTGAAGTCTCATCTTACCTCTCCCATCTTGAGGCACATCAATATAAATTTCTGAAAGACATAAACCGCAAAAGTTCCCATAATGTTTCATAAGCACACAACATCCAAGTATTTTCTGTAAGGAAAAACTTGTATTTTTCAGTTTATGGATTTAAATTGAGGAAGCAGGAAAAAGGAAGAAAAAGCATAATAAAAAAAGAAGAGAAGTTAGGAGGCCTCTGCCTTTCCTCATTAGCTCTATTTGGCCCAGTATGAGTTTGAGTGATATGGATAGTTGTACTCTCCTTCTCTTTTTTCCATAAAGTCAGAGTAGGAGGCTAATCTTGTTTCTTCTTGGGTAGAAGTGTCGATCTGCTGGAGGGCTGGGAGGCTCTGCAGAGGGATCTGAACAGGCTTGACTGCTGGGCTGAGACCAATGGCATGAGGTTGAACAAGGCCAAATGCCGGGTCCTGCACCTGGGGCACAACAACCCTATGTAGTGCTATAGACTAGGAGAAGTCTGCCTAGAAAGCTGCCTGGAGGAGAGGGACCTGGGGTTNGAGAACAGGCCCTGTGAGGAGTGGCTGAGAGAGCTGGGTTTGTTTAGCCTGGAGAAGAGGAGGCTGAGAGGAGACCTCATTGCTCTCTACAACTACCTGAAAGGAGGTTGTGGAGAGGAGGGATCTGACCTCTTCTCCCACGTGACAGGGGAAAGCACGAGAGGGAATGGCCTCAAGCTCCACCAGGGGAGGTTCAGGCTGGACATTAGGAAAAAAATTTCACAGAAAGGGTCATTGGGCATTGGAACAGGCTGCCCAGGGAGGTGGTTAAGGCACGGGTGGACAAGGTCCTGAGGGACATGGTTTAGTGTTTGATAGGAATGGTTGGACTCAATGATCCAGTGGGTCTCTTCCAACCTGGTGATTCTATGATTCTTCCTGTTCATATTAAACTGGTCCTGGTCCTGCAGATCATTAATTATGCATTAGATTCGCACAATCAGATTTCACCCAACATGCCTCTTTCTGCATGTATGCTAGTGTACCCATTCCATATTGTTGTGTTGTCTACTGCCTGTGAGATGAAAAGATCAAATACTTGCCTGAAAAGGTGAAAGAGGGAATGCAAAGAACTGATAAGCACTTCATTTCTACTACTTGTAGTCTGCTGTGAAAGTACAAAGTGCAGAGGGCTTCCTTCTGCAGCCATAAATTTACTTTGTAGGAAATCTTATTTCCTTGGACAATCTCACTGGAGTTATTTACATGATAAACATGTGCCTGTGACCATAGTGACCATAGAGCAAACACCTTTATCAAAGGCCATTGCATCCTCCACTGCTCTCATTATCAAGACATGCATCAGACAAAGCATATGCTGCTTACTCTACCCCTTATTCCTTTGATATGATGAGAAAATGCACTTGTATTTCCGTATGTGTAAATGAGTAAATATTATATTAATCTGTTTTTCTCAAAGAAGTGTTGTAAGTATTCTTCAGTTTTGCTTGCAGTGCTTCCTAGACAAAACAAATGCTTTAAATCTGACCATCTTCACCTTCCTCTGTGTGTGTGTGTGTGTGCGTGTGTGTGTGTGTGTCATTGGCTATGTGATCTGTCCATATATGAAATATAGGGCAGTGTGGGTAAACTAGCTGAAAGCCCAGGTAGGGAAAGTTTTGAGGTAGACCAAGATTAGCAGTCATCATAATCAATTAAAGCAATGCCTCAATTTGCTCAGGCAGGCAAACATAATGGTATGAATACAAGCTGTTAGAGGCACAGTTTGGTATCCTGGTAGCAACAATACTTTATTTAAACTTCTCCCACCAGACAGAGTTCTTTACATGGTGGGGTATTCCCAAATCTACATGCTACATCATACAAATTGTTTTCCATTAATGTACAAAATATAAAGAAACATCTGGTTCAGACAGCAGAACCTGTGGGAATCAGCATGTTTGAGGATATCTAGTGTTTACTCATCAAATCTACTCACATTGAGTCTTGAGTCTCAAATTTTGTGTCAGCATAACTTTGTTGAAATTGCAGTGGTGAGTCTGCTTGGTAGTGCACAGTCATGCAGGCAGCCACTTGAGCTGTTGCTCAAGTGTATTAGCTTAATTCAGACTTAGGAATTTCTCACAGTACTGTTAGCCAGGGAGGACCTCTGAGCAGATATATGCAACTGTCTCCTAACTAACTCTGAGGATTTAAGTCTTCACCCCAAACTCATCAAATAAATCCTATGTCAAGGTAGGACAGCGACAAAATGAAACAACACAAAGTAGGTTTCTTGTCTTTCCAACGTGAATAAAGCTGCCTAGGCTATTGATTATTAGAAAGCAATTAACTGTCAAACCTGTTCTCTTCAAACAAGTTGTTTATATCTAGAAGAGTCTCCTGAAACTTAGTTATAAATTAAAAATTTCAAGGGAGAGACAAACTGAAAAATATGACCACATATCATGGCTGAGAGACATTTACATCCTTCACAGCACCTTCAGTTGTTTCTTTTCAGTTTTCTGTAGAGATTTACGTGTGCTTTAGCTCAGAGAAAATGCTTTACTAATCTACAATGTGCATAATTTAACTCACTAGATTGTTCAAAAAGAAGTGGCTTCTTTTACTTATTTATATTTTTTGCAATAAATGTTTAGAGATCATGGAGCAAGTAGAGCAGGCACTTGTGTGCTCCAGGACAGAATGCCATTTAAAACATGTCAGCCCCATCAGTCAGTTATTCTTTTCCTATACCTGAGAGTCCCAAAGTCGCTCTTGGCCAGATCCTTCTTCCAAGGTTAATGTGAAAATCAAGAGTGTCACCAACATGGTGTAAAATGACAGTTCCCGGATCCAAAGACTATAGGAAAGTTTATGAATATTTGTGTGCAGCACAGAAGATAAAATATCACTCATGCAAGTAGCTTAAATTCTCTACCAGTTCCCCTAATGTGTGTATAAAGCTATGGGAGAATGAACGGGAGCATGTGAACAGCAGTGCCAACAACACATAAACCACACTCATCTCTGAAAGCTGGGTATGAAATAAAGTATGAAATAATCATCCTGCATTTTCTGAGGTCCGGCCTGAGCCTGGTGCAGAATCAATATCTTTTTCCTGAAACCAAACCCTGACGGGACAGATGCCAGGTTAAAAGATCTTCTTCCTCTAGTGAGAAGTGAAGAAGGGTGTGTGATTGACGAATTGATGGTTGGACCAGTAAAATTGAGAGGTACTGCTTCAGATCGTTTAGCAATAGTGGGATCACTGACAACACTTGCATTTTGCTAAGAAAGATGAATGTTAATTTCATGTGCAGTTAGCCAGAGCATTATATCCCAGACTTCCTAGTTTGGCAACAGAATCTCCACATTATCATAGAATCACCAGGTTGGAAAAGACCTCTTAGACCACTCCTATCTGCCACTAAACCATGTCCCCGAGCACCTTGCCTACCTGTCTTTTAAACACCTCCAGGAAAGGTGACTCAGCCACCTCCCTGGGCGGCACGCTCCAGTGCCTGATGACCCTTTCTGTGAAAAATTTATTTCTGATATCTAGTCTGAACTTCCCCTACTGTAGCTTGAGGCCACACAGGGAACAACTTTCCTTACTATTAAAGACTGAGGCAAAGAAGGCATTAAGTACCTCAACCTTAGCCTCATCCTTTGTCACAGTTGTTCCATGTGCATCCAATAGGGATTGCATATTCTCCCTGGTCCTCCTTTTACTACTGATCTATTTATAGAAAGACTCTTTGTTATCTTTCACAGAATTGGCCAGTCTGAGCTCTGCTTGGGCTTTAGCCCTCCTGATTTTTCCTCTGCATGATCTCACTTCCTCCCTGTAGTCCAACCAAGATGCTTGTCCCTTCTTCCAAAGTTCATAGACATTCCTCCTCTTTTTGATGTTCACCCAGTTCTCAACCAAGCTGTTTTTTTTCCCGATGGCTCATTTTCCGGCACATGGGGACAGTTTGCTCCTGCGCTGCCAGGATTTCCCTCTTGAAGAATACCCAGCCCTCTTGGGCTCCCTTGCCCTTAAGTACTGTCTCCCATGGGACTTTATCAACTAACCTTCTGAACAATACAAAGTCTACCCTCTGGAATTTTAAGGTGGCTGTTCTGCTAACCTCCCTCCTCACCTCACCTAGAACTGAGAATTCTAGCATCTCATGATTGCTTTGCCCCAGGCGTCTTCCAACTGTCACATCCCCCACAAGGCCTTCTCAGTTCACAAACAGCAGGTCCAGGAGGGCACCTTTCCTTCTTGGCTCTTTCACCAGTTGTGTGAGGAAGTTGTCTTCCACACACTCCAGGAACCTCCTAGACTGCCTCCTCTCTGCTGTATTGTACATCCAACAGATTAAAGTCTCCCAAAAGGACAAGAGCTAGCAATCTTAAGATAGACTTCTCCCAGTTGTTTGTAGAAGAGCTCATCAGATTCTTCTTGGCTGGGTGGTCTATAACAGACTCCCATCACAATATCTGCCTTCTTGTGGGCTCCTCTGATTTTTACCCACAGGCGCTTGATCCCATCATCACCACAATTGAGCTCAATGGTAACAAAGCACTCTAACATAGAGTGCTACCCCACCATGTCTCCTAGCTTTCCTGTCCTGCTTGAAGAATTTATACCCTATCATAGCAGCACTGCAGTTATGTGAGTCGTCTCACCACGTTTCCGTGATGGTAACTATGTCATAGTCTCTTTGCCCTACAATAGCTTCTAGTTGCTCATGTTTATTGCCCATACTGCATGCATTGGTGTAAATGTACTTCAGCTGGGCTGATAATTGCTCAGCTCTTATAAAGGGAATAGTGCTCATTCCCAAATGACCAGTCCTTGGATTATCTAACCCATCAGTGCCAATTACTTTTCCATCATGAAACGTACATGCCCCCACTCACTCTGAGCTGATATAATGGAGGTCTTTGACAGCACACCATCTCTCAGGCACTGGACTGCCATTTCCAGGTTCACTCCTGCCTAGTCTGGCTTTATCTCCCTCCCTCTTTCTACTTTAAAGCTCTATTAATGAGCCCTGCTAGATTTTTGGTTAAGAATTTTGCAGGAGACAAAGTGTGCCCCATCCCTGGTAAGGAAGGCTGGAGGTGTATAGGCAAACCCATGATCAAAGAACCCAAACTTTTGCTCCTCACACTAGGTTTGGAGCCAGGTATTAATTGATTTTTCTTGATCTCCCCCTCTTCATTCTTTGTTATTGGAATGTTGGAGGTAAATCACCATTCTTCCCAAAGCCCTGAAGTCCCTCTTAATGGCCCTCAGCTTTCTCCTCCTGATATCATTATTGCCTACTTGGAACACTAACAGAGGCTAATAATCTGTAGGCTTTACCAGGGAAGGAAGCTTTTTTATGAAGTCTTTCACAGAGGCCTCAGGCAGGCAGCAGACCTCCCTTGTGCTGTGGGTCTGTGTTCCCTTTAGAAGGGAATCCCCCAAGATCATCACTCTTCTTTTTCTCAGAGGTTGTTTTGACAGTCATTTGAGGGTGGCACAGCCTAGAGAATGTTTTGAGGCTGCAGGAGCCATGTGGGAACCATCCTCCTCTTTGGAGTTTGATTCCACTTGTAGTGCTTTGTATCTATTCTGCAAGGGAACATGGGAGTTTGTCATCTGAATGGGAGCAGCATACTTTCTGAGCAGGGCAGGAACTTGCTGCCTTCCCTATCTTTTTTCTCCTCAGTTTTATATTTAGTGGATGGCGAGTTTTTAACTGTGCTTGCTCTGGCTTCCTGCTTAGTTTGTGAGAGGGAGCATAGGGTGTTGCTTCACTGGTCTATCTCCCTTTCACAATCCCTAATGGTCCTCAGTCCAGTTACTTCCTCTCTTAACTCTGCCACCAAGCAGAGGAGGACCTCTACTAGGGGAACAGCTTCCACAAGTGATGTCAGTACCGGTGGTGCGAGTCCCTGTGGGAGGGGGGCACTCCCTGCAGCCCAGTGTCTGGGTTGCTGCATGTACTCACTGAGGCTCTGTCTGAGTGGCTGCATCAACCCTGGCTGCTGCAGCACCCAGAGCAGCCTTAATTTTATGCTGGGTGGCCACCATGGTCCTCGGTCCCTTCCAGCTGGCCTCCAGTCCCTTTCTATGCCCTCCCTGGTCACCCTGCCTGCTCGAACTGCCACTCAAGCTGCCTTGTTTTTCTAACATGCCCCGTGCCTGTTTGCCACACTCTTGCTCGTGGTTCTCCCCAGGGGCCGTTTAAATCTCCCATGGCAGTACTGGGACTGACCCCTGTCAGGCACAGNTCAGTCCAGTTACTTCCTCTCTTAACTCTGCCACCAAGCAGAGGAGGACCTCTACTAGGGGAACAGCTTCCACAAGTGATGTCAGTACCGGTGGTGCGAGTCCGTGTGGGAGGGGGGCACTCCCTGCAGCCCAGTGTCTGGGTTGCTGCATGTACTCACTGAGGCTCTGTCTGAGTGGCTGCATCAACCCTGGCTGCTGCAGCACCCAGAGCAGCCTTAATTTTATGCTGGGTGGCCACCATGGTCCTCGGTCCCTTCCAGCTGGCCTCCAGTCCCTTTCTATGCCCTCCCTGGTCACCCTGCCTGCTCGAACTGCCACTCAAGCTGCCTTGTTTTTCTAACATGCCCCGTGCCTGTTTGCCACACTCTTGCTCGTGGTTCTCCCCAGGGGCCGTTTAAATCTCCCATGGCAGTACTGGGACTGACCCCTGTCAGGCACAGCACGGGAACAGCAGCTGGTGGGTGTCAGGAACCTGGAGCTGCCTGCCCCGCTCATGCCTGGGTTTTCCTGGGATTTCCCTGGCTCTGGGAAGAGTCCCACTGCCACAAATTGTCACCCCGCTGCAGTACTCACTGTCCTGCTGCTGGATGTCACTGAAAGAGCAATGTTGCTGGCTTAGCTACATTTAAATATCCTGCAGTTTTGTCACTTCTGGTCACTTTTACAGGATTTAAATGTATTTAGAGCTGAAACGTGTGCTCTGGAGGTGGCTCAGGTTGCTCATACTCACTTGCAAAGGTTATTGTCAATATGCAGCATCCGATTGCCATTGCTGCTCTACCTTACCACTCACTGAACAGCACTCAGTCAACCTGCATTGATTTTCCTTGCCTGGCAAGGAAGCAGCTAGCTAAAAGATTGCTTCCATTTCCACAGCAATAACTTTGCATGTTTACTTAGATCCACTGGAAAAAATGGCATCCATTAATAATGAAACAATGATTCAGAGCCCCTGGAGACCAAGTGTTTTTTTTCAGGGACTTTTGTAGTTTTCTGACAAATTAACAGCTGCTGCATTCACCATTCTAGGGCCTCTTGCTAAGTTAGTGTTCACATAAAAACACCATCAATCATAACAGCCCCTTTAGACCTGAAATAACAAAGCAAATGTTCTCTGAAAATGTCCATATCATGCTCTGGCATAAAATTGTACTACACTGATCTAAGCAGACCTGCACTGGCCTGTGCCTGTTGAGATTCTGGTGCAATGCCTTCAAATCTATTCATGCTGGGGGTGGAAGAAAAGCTTTCACTCTCTGTTTACAGGACGAGCTTGGATATCAGGCTAACAAACACCCTTCTGTAACAAGAAGACCTTGGTAGATACACTGATTATTACAGGCAATAGGAATGTCCTGCTTTGCCATAAATGGAAGGACAAGGGAGGATAAAACACAATGCAATAGATTTTGAAAAAAATTGAAAGGATGGGATATGAGAAATGAATTGAAGGACAAGCACCAAATGAAAAGCAATTTGGTTGTATAAATGTATAAACAAGCCAGAAAGAAATAAAACATCATCTAGTCCCTTTGCCTATGAGTTCTGCCAAAGATAAGGTCACCTCCTTGGCTGTGCTGCTGTCCAGTAGAAGAAAGGCTGATGGGTCAGGGGAAGTAAGAGGTACATTCCATACCAAAAGGGACATGCAGAACTTGAAGGATTTACACTCTGCTTTTGCTTATTCCCCAGCTGAATCTAAAAGCAATATTAAGACCTGCTAATTAATGACATCCCAAGCCCCACAGTGGTGTGTAGTCACATGTGAGATAAGACTAGTCACACAAGTGAAAGGTCTTTGTTTGCTTATTTAAATTACTTTTAAAAATTTGGTTCTCTGACTTCTTCCTGCTAATACAGAATTCAAAGATAGTTTTCAGAGAAACACTTTGTCTATAGCATGTGTTTGATCTTCATACTGGTGAGTCCACTAATTCAGACTTGTGTCTAGGATAGTGCTGAGCTGGTAGCTGGAGAACCCAGAAAGAAATTGCACCCATTTAGAAATTACCTCCCAGCTCTTCTCTGCAATGAAGGGTAGGACCCTGCAACAGTGCTGCTTTTGGCATGGCATATGGTCTTGTAATCAATGATATGGCTACTTTTGTGGTAAATGAAGCTTGGGGTCTGCTTGAATCCTGTGTCTGTCTCACAGACATGCAGGAGGATACTTGGCCCTTGGAGTAAGTCTGGAGAGCTGCTGCAGATGAAGACTTGCCTTCTGCACCTCCTCTACCAGAACTGCTGATGTTAAAACAGCAACTGGCTTAACTTTTGTACTAACATGGCTGCCTGGCTAACAAACCAAAGCTAAGAGAGAAAGCAAGTTTCCTGTAGAGTTTCTGGACTATCTATAATTGCAATCTTTTGTCCCGTCAACTGGGTTTGTGGGAGGGAAATGAAACCACATATACTGCGTGCCAACCTTTAAAGAACTGATGCACCTGAAGGCAAATTAATTTACATGATCCAGAAAAAAATCCACTGGTTTCATTATGTATGCAGTTTGAACTGCCTTCAGTTCTTTTCAACACCTCAGTGAATCACGATGCCGAACTAAATATGGATATCACCTAACAAATTCAGACATCTTGTTCCACTTGAGACTGTGGTCATTTTCACATATTTTCAGCTAACTGGAGTGACCAAAACCCTTTAATTGCATTTCTGTCACAGAGGAAGATGGCTTGAAATATTTAGACATGGGGAAGACAAGAAGAACTTGGATTTCTGTTACTATCATGTTCAGTCTCATATTGCCACATGCAAACATATAATCTTCTGTGTAAATATAACCAAGTCCATTCCAGTTACAATCCAGTAGCACTACATGGAAGTTGTTCTGTAGTCTCCATGTTATAGTTAGAAACCTTCTTTCCTCAGGTTTATTCAGGAGCAGATTTGATTCATGTCTTTAAGACATTTGACATACTAAAAGACTGATAAAAAAACAAGGCCTGTATGTACTTCCTCACATACAGCTACCTCTGAAATAGAAGCAGCTTCTCACCCTACTAGTCCATGTGCAGTCCCAAAGACTTTTTTTTTTCTCTTTCATGAAGTTCCAGTGGCTGAGTAGTATGAAAGGTATATCTCTGAGGATTGTAACTGTAGCATCCCAAGAGATGCTGCATACTCCTGTGATGAGGTAAACAGATGGGAATTCTTTGGAGCAGAGCTTGATACTCAAATTTTTTTTTGCACAGGGAAATCTCTTGGTATCACTGTAAAAGGTTTTAAAAACATCTGTGAACCTTTGAATATTTCTACATAAACAGTAAGGACTGAATTATACAAATGTATCTGATTTCAGCTCATCCCAATTTCCCAAAATCTGATGTTACAGGCTTTCAAAATTGGTTCCCACAAAGGGGCTTTGACATACCTAAGATAGCTGAGTATTCTTCACATTTGCTGAGCACTTATGCAGCAGTGTCAACCCATACATCTAAGATCCAAGAGTACACAATGAAAAGTACAAGAGGCTCTACAAGAGCATGTCCTTTTACATAAAATTCAGGTACATGTTAAGAGAAAAAGGCCTCCCCTCATGCTGGTTGACAAGTTGAATTTGACAGATCCACTATAAAGCAAAAGCCAGGCTTAAAAAGCAAACAGTAAAACTTGCCACATGATATGTATGTGATGTATGGACAAAGCTTGATAGGACACTTATTGCTTACACAATCACCTAGGGATTTACTAGGGATATTTAAACAAAACAAGAAGCGTTGGTTTAACAGTCATGCCTGATTCAGAAAGGAAGGCAGTTACACAATTCTTCTATTAATTCTAGTATCTTTTCATTTTTTGAGATTAATTTGTAATACAGTGAATAATAATTTATTTATAAATGAAGAATATAATTTAAAAGGACGTTTATGCAAGCCATACTCAATATAGAGGATCTTTACTCATGTGGGTGGTCAGTTCTAAGTGTTGTCATTGCTATGTAGAGCTGAGGTTAGATGTAGTTTTATTACACAGGATGATGGATGTGGTTTGTACCCTGAAGTTAATTGAGCTGTACAGAAGGTTAGCAAGCGAAGGAGAAACATGGCTACATGTAAGGAAGTGTGAGTATCTGTATAGTGATATGACTGCACATGCAGGTGTTAATGGATATACTTACTTATGTGTATTTATGTATTTACTATTTATCTAGACCACTATTTATCTGTTTATGTGTTTCTGTATCTTAGTATCCCAGTAAAATTCAAGAATGAACTATTGAACTAAATAAAAGTAGGCTAACTTGCATCAGGTGAATATCCTGCTCCTTCTACTATCTTTTGCCCTAGCACTCTGCCACCCTGGCATCAGCAAAATTCTGTCCACTAAAATTGCTGCCTAGCATGCCCTGAAGTCCAACAGAGGATAAAAGCAAACACATTCATGGAAACTGAACTGTTGAAACATGCCAAAAGGGAGGAAAGGGGTTAGCCAAACATAAGATTTGAGTGGTTTCACAGAATCACCGGGTTGGAAGAGACCCACTGGATCATCGAGTCCAACCACTCCCACAAAACACTAAACCATGTCCCTCAGGACCCCGTCCACCCGTAACTTGTTTGGTACTATTTGCAGAAATTCAAGGTGCTGACTTTTTTTCTAGGCCCACGGAAGTCAGAAAAACTGGAAGCGACTGAGATTTCAGTGGATTTATGTCAGAAGCAGAAGAATTTTCTAGATTCCATTTGAAAGAAGGTGGAAAAGTTGGTTTCCAACGCAGAATAGATTAATATACTGCTTGAACTGAACCCCAGCTGGATCATCCATAATTCCTGTTATCACTCTGAAATACTCCAGGCTCATAATTCCCATGGTAGCAAGTTAGGCGCTTCAGGGGCAGAGGGGGCAGAACAGTGGTCTTAAGAGGAAAATGACCAGTTCCTGTACCTGTATTCAACAACTGCCCAGCAGCATGGTAGACAGTGAGTCCCTCTGCATGCTGGAACTGCTCCTCAGACCTAGCCTCTGCATTTCTTTCGCCTTACTCCCCTTTCCTTCTCCCATTTTTCTCTCCTGTACACAAAATCCTTCCATAATAGCTACTGCTTCCCCCCGCAGAGATGAAACAAGATGCATGCGCTACTTCCATTAGCCTCACCAGAAGCTGAACTTGCTCTAATAGCAGAATGGTCTATTCAGCACTTGAATTTTGATCCCAAACCTGTGGTTTAGCCCAGTGTTTTTACTCCCAGTTATATAATTTTTTTAATTTACCTTGGCATAAGACAGGAAATTCTTTCATTTCTGGAAATACATATTACAAGCATGTAGAAAAAGATGTTTTCCTGAAGTTTTTATTTCATTTACTGAAGATTCTTATTTTCTACTTTTGCTTTTCTGTATTAAGAGGGCTAGTCTTCCGAGTCAGAGCTGAAGAAAGTAATTACTGTGCTGAGAGCTAGATTTCAGTGTAGGATAAATCAGTTATTGTTTTTAATGTAACTATTCTTTCTGTGTATGATTTTTATTTGCATCAACTGAATTTCTGTGGCTTTTATAGCAGTATGAAATCTAAAGCTATTTCTTTTAAAATAAAGGTCTGAAGATACTTCAAAAAAGAGCATAGAACATCTTTTTAACCCTAGCGAAACTATTACGGCAACAATAAAAAAAATAGGAGTAAAGCTGTTGCAATTTAATCAGGTTAATCTTTGGCCTCCTGTTGTAGATCCAATATATGTTTCTTTGCACATAACCATCAAAGCAATAAATAATTTTAAATTTTCTTTATTTGTAGTTAGAACCATAGAATCGCTAGGTTGGAAAACATCTTTGAGATCATCAAATCCAACCATACCTGTCTGCTACTAAATCAGATGCAGAAGAGTAACATCTGCAACACCATCACTGGAAACCATTCTATGTGCTGGAAGACATACTAGAAATATTATTTTATGCAGGAATATCTCTTTCCTCCCTGCCTTCCCCAAGTAAAAACCCATAGGAGTAGTTCAGGTGTGTTGAGATGGTGAAAGAGGCCAAGGACCTTGGACAATCTTAGCAGAGAGAAAGAGGTAAGAAAACAATTTCTCTTTCTGAGCTGTATCTGAGCTATATTGCTAGCTTTACAAAGAAATATGCTTTGATGCTAGTATGGACCTGTGGGTTATTATTTTTAAATTCTCTCAAAGCTGCACCTAGATATTGGTCTGCTGGGGTGTAAAATGCCCTTTGGTTGCAATAGGATCTTTGTGCATGGATCAGTGACAACATATGACTCCTGCTGAGTAGCATGTCTTGAGTCACAGAGAAAAAACCAATGCTTGCTTGGTGTCATTCAGCCGAGGTATTCCACTTAGTATGGCTTGGTTTGAATGATTATTTTTGAAGCATGGAAATCTTTGGACAATTATGACTGCCAGCTGGTGGTTAATCTCTGTTCTGCATTACTCTTCATTATTTACTTATTTGCTTGTGTGTGTGCCTTTTGTATTGTGGATATATTGTACGTTCATTTTATCATGACAGACATTTAGGCTTCTTGCAGTTGCCCACTGTTGATTGTGATTTTCAGGTGTGCACTTTAATATTACATGAGAGGCAGAAAGAATGTAATAATTCAGAATGAATAATTCGACAACAGCTATCACATGCATGCACTGTAACAGAGAATCTTGCTGTGCTATGTCTATGTCAATGTCTATGTTCTTATGTATACTACAATCTTACAGCATTTCCAAGTAAAAAACTGGAAGCCAATTACTTACACATGAAAATAATCTTCAGCTTTTCAGCTCTCCTATCACCACTGGCTTTCTGTGCTGGCAGAATGTGAGCAATGAGAATTTGGCAGGTGGTGCAGAGACTTTGCCCAAAGACTTTCACTCTTTATTGTGCTTATGCAATCACTGTGCAGTCTCAGTGACATCAGCAGCTATTATGCAGCAGCTACATAATCAGACATTTATTGGAAGAGGTAGAGAGGAAGAAAGCCACATGTTTGGCCTCTGTGTTCCCTAATAGTACAAAATAAAACAACTGGAAAACACATTGTGTGATTTTTGATGAG
Organism: Piaya cayana; assembly: GCA_013389865.1. Taxonomy (NCBI): domain Eukaryota; kingdom Metazoa; phylum Chordata; class Aves; order Cuculiformes; family Coccyzidae; genus Piaya; species Piaya cayana. The sequence continues at coordinate 3,566 of WAAB01023762.1, read as the reverse complement.
CAGCTGTTGGCCTGTGGTTTTGATTGCTCTGTAAGTCTGATGAGAACACAGTGCTAGGAAAATGCCATGTTTGGATCATAACAAGCAAAGAGTGGTTGGAAAGCTGCCTGGTGAAAAAGTACCTGGGGGTACTGGTCGACAGCCAGCTGAATATGAGCCAGCACTGTGCCCAGGTGGCCAAGAAGGCCAATAGCATCTTGGCTTGTGCCAGAAAAGAATATAGCCAGCAGGAGTAGAGAAGATTCTATGAAAACTCAAGTTAGTTATGAGTCTTCTGGAAATGCAGCCCCACATATTCCCCAGCTAAATCAGATTTTTACAGTCATTCTCATTAGAGTCCTCAGTTTAGCCTCCTGTGCAGACCTAGCTTCCCATCCAGTGACTCTTGCTTATAAAACATGAACCCCTTTGCCAGTTTTAAAATCACAAGTAATGAATATCCTTCTGCACCTGAAGATATTTCCTTGGTGAATTGCCAACTTTGAAAAGAAATATACTCCGAGGTGAGATGAATCCCAGGGTCACACTTCAGCTGGTTAAATGTTAGTAACTTGTATATGCACATCTTCCAGAATAATAACAAGAAATCAGTACAGGGAAGTATCCAAGTGATGTAAGCCTTCCTAAGAAAGGTAGAATGAGTAGCCTTCTGGAAATGCCTTTTTCAATATGTTAGTGAGGGTGTCTAAATATCTGGTAGGTGATCAACTTTTAGACTGTTATGTTGATTAAGGTTAATCCTGCTCTTTATTGCCAGTCATGATTTCTGTAAATTAATCTTCCACGTATTGGATTTTTCTGTCTTGGTTTGCTACAGTACTCTATTATTCTAAGTTTCCTTGCCACAAAGAATTTGCAGACTGGGATCAAATTACCTTTTAATATTCTATCAGCCTCCTCACAGTTTGACAGACTTCCCAGAAGTCAAATAAGCTCTGCAGCTCTTTTCTGAATGCTTTCCAATCTGCCATTACAATTCTTTTCTGCTGCAGGCCCTAGTGAAGGCATGGTTCTCTCTAGCAGTCTCACCACTGCTGAGCGAGATAACAGCTCCCTGCTTCATTAGCTTGCTTAACCATCATACTGCACAGGAAACTGATGGTGGGTAGTTGCCTATTGTTTTACTGGATATTTCAAATGGTTTCAGATTGCTGTATACCAGTGATGCCCTGAATAATATGGTAGAGAGTGAGTGACACTACCTAAAACTTATGTCACTATGCAACATAAAACATAAAATCTCAGTGTTGTGAGGCAGTAGCTTTATTGCCCAGATAGGTGTGTTAAGTTTCAAATACTAAAGCAGAGCAAAGTATAATCCGTTTTTGAGAGCTAGATTACAATCTGTTGCATATTTGATCTTCAAAAGGTATTTTGTAATTTTTATAGAATAAGGGAGAGGCATATGAGGAAACTAGATGCAGTGGCAAAAGTTTGAAAATCCTTTTATGAGCCCTTCATCTTCTCCTAGATGGCCTACTACAGCCTTGCAAAACACTAGCTTACATGCTGCAGCAGGTGAGTAAATCTCCTCATAGTCTCCCATGTGGTCTTCTCATAGTATAACAGGTCAGGTGCAAAACCCAACTAGAAGAATCAGTGTTCAAATTTGATTGTGGGTAGAGCAGGCTGAACCTGAGACTGTCGAAGCCCAAACTACAGACTACTAGATGCTTCCACTCCTAGATAGGAGAAGGTATGATGCTCTGGAAACTGCAATATGAGATTAGGGGTGGGGCATCAATTTCTTGCTCCTGCAATATTAGAAAATTTACAAAATTTGATATAACCTACAATAATGGAAGTATGTTCAAATACTTCCACTGGAATCCCAGATAAACCTTTTGGTCTCATCTGTCAAGTGGAAATAAAAGAACTTGACTATCTCACATATGCACTGTGTGGATAAATACACTACAGACTATTAAGTACTCATTTACTTCTATATTACAAGAGCAGACTTAACTCCAGTTTAGCCAGTAGTCATGAGAACTGACTTTAAGAAAGATGGGGAAATGTTAACCAATCTCCTACCTAATTTTCACTAACTTTGTTTTCTAAACATTCTAGACCAGGTTTGCACTAATCTAAATGGAATAAATTTAAAAAAGAAGATAAGGCACAGATTGCCCACATAGGTAAAATTTATTAGCATAACAAACATGGGAAGACCGGGACTTACAATGAGAAGATGCAGATTACTCTTGCCACTATCCTGATGTTTAATTTCTGTTATCTTATTTGTCTCTAACTCCTCCAAATCCTGCCCCTTATAGCCATCGTCATCATGTGATCAAGTTGGCTTGGTTGATGGATTGCTTCAAGTATTTTTACTTTTGCTTTACATATTCCCAGGGACAAGATAGGAAAAATAATTTTGAGCAAGACTTTGCAAAATGCAAAAAAAAAAAAATTTAATTTGCTTTACAATGTCTTAAAATACTTATTAAGAAGGCATTTTTCTAGATTACATCAGTTTTATCTTCAGCAGCATAACAGCAGTCTGGGAGGATTTTTTGTGATTGAAGAGAGTGAACTCTGGCTGCTTTCCAGTCACAAGTTCTTTAGAACTTTTTAGGTGATGCTGTGGTGGAGATGAACTGTTAGCACGAGAATGATGAAGGGTGCTGGGATTGGCAGCTCCTTATAGATTCATCACTTTTCACAGAGGAGAAGTTTGGAATACAGTGAAAAACAAGTTTGCCTCCCTCCCCTGCATGACTGATTAAAATCTGTATCACTAGTCAACACAGAATATAGTTAATGACTGTTTAATTAATTTACTGTAATTTTTTATGTAGCTCATTGCAATTACTTTTCCACAGGCTGCTACATAATAGTTATGATTTTCAACAGAAGGAAGGCAGGCTGTGTAGTGTGTGTCAGCTCTCAGAACAGCATCACTTTAATGACTACAAAGAATTACTCTAATGCAGAATTCAGCTCAGAGATATCATTAGCTACTTAATACACACAAGTCCCTTAACTATGAAGGTTTCTTTGCACATAAATATTCAACTACGTACTAGAGCATCTTCAGGAAGAAAAGTTGTAGATGGACCTTGTCTCTTTTTAGATTTGAGCCCATCAGTTGTTTTTCTGCCAGCTGATCACATGAAATGTGGTGCAAACACCATTCCACTTACTTAACACTCACTGTAAAAGGTTATGTCTTCGCAATTGTTCCACCTTTGAGAGTCTCTGGAGTCTAAGTAAAGGTTGTCAGTACACACCAACACCAGGAAACAGATTATCTTATTGAGAAGTAAAGTGAGGTAGTTTATTTATTTCTCAAATATCTATTTTTACAGTTATTTTTACCCTCCATTTCACAATGGGTGCCCAGTTTCCACCATTTATATCTTTGATGCTGCTCTGCTAGGTAGTGTGCTGAATAAACTGTTTTCTCCGCTGCTTAAAGTAATGCATCTCTGAGCTGCAGGCAGTGCCCCTTCCCACACCAGTTCGTGCCTCTGTTACTGGCTCCACTTGTGAAAGCTGCACTTGAGTGCACCCCCAGACTTTTTTTACTAAGGATGGGATATGTGGGTCTCCTAGGGGGGCTA
>WAAB01023761.1:8924-22207 GCA_013389865.1 Piaya cayana | reverse complement strand
GAGTGTGATCATCCAGCCAATTCAGTATCACCAAGTGATCCATCAGATCTGATGGTCTTAGAGACAAGAATGTCACATAGGTCAGTAGTTAATTCTTTGCAGAAACCTAGGTAAATTATATGTTATTTTTCCCTTACCCATCAAAACTGTAGCCCCATCATAGAAGACCACCAAACACATCAGGCACAGTTTGCCCTTAGTGAGGCCGTGTTGGTTGCAATCAATCACCTCCTTATTTTCCAAGTGCCTCAGCAGAGTTTCTCTGAGGATCTGCTCCACAATCTTGCCAGGCACTGAGGTGAGATTGATGAACCTGTAGTTCCCTCATTCTTCTTTTTACCTTTTTTTAAAAATGGGAGTTATTTTCCCCTTTTCCAGTCAGTGGGAACTTCACCAGACCGCCATGACTTCTCAAATATGATGGATAGTGGCTTAGTAACTTCATCCACCAGTTCCCTCAGGATCTGTCGGTGCATCTCATCAGGTCCTATGGACTTGTGCACCTCCAGGCTCCTTAGATGGTCTTGCATTTGACCTTCTCTTATACTGGGCAGTTTTTCAGTCTCCCAGTACCTGCCTTTACCTTCTGTGACTTGGCCAGTGTGGCTTGACCCCTTGCCAGTGAAGACTGAGGCAAACAATGCACTGAGTACCTCAGCCTTCTCCACATCCAAGTCTCCCATTTCTTCCTGGAGAGGACTCACATTCTCCATACTCTTCCTTTTATCATTGATCCATCTATAGAAGCTTTTCATGTTTTCCTTGACATCCTTGGCCAGATTTCATTTTATCAGGGCTTTAGCTTTCCTAACCTGATCCCTGGCTGCTCTGTATTACTCCCAGGCTACCTGCCCTTTCTTCCACCCTCTGTAATATTCCTTTTTCAGTTTAAGTTTGTCCAGAATTTTCTTGTTCATCCATGCAGACCTCCTTGCATTTTTGCCTGTATTCCTCTTTGTTGAGATGCACTGAATTCACCTCAGTGTTTACAGCTAAAGTTGAACAAATCTCCTCTCTCAACCCTGCATTTCAAAGAAAATTAATATACAAACATTTTACATGTTCAAGTTTATTTAGTCAGTATTGGTCTTGGGAGGAAAGAACTACAAAAATTTCATTTAGACCTTTTTTTCTTAAATACTTAGAACTGCATAAATATTTCTATTCAACTTTCATTAGCAGGTAAAAGTAAACTAAAGATGCTGGTTTTGGTGAAACAAAACAAATTGTATAAATCTACTCTAGATAACTTTACAATGTCAGCAGGAGGGTACAACCAAGTCCCTCATCCTCTCACTTATTTGTTGCATGGAGTTTAGTTGAAATATAGGAGAAACTGTCCAAAAAATATACTTTATTGGTTAAAAATCTACTTTATATTAAGAATTTTATTTAATTAAATACAATAACAGGGGAAAAAAACCCTAGTCTTGCCCATTAATAAAGCACCAGAAGCTATGAGTGATTACAAACAATCAAAATTCTACAAAATAAGAAACAAAGCAGTGTGATCATTTGCTTGATACACTAGGCAAAGCAGGCTGATAAAAGGTTTCTCACCTCTGCATAGTGTCTTGCCCTGGAGCAGGAGGAGAAATACAGTTATTTCTACAGTAGCATCATTGTTTTCTTGTTCTTCTGTTGCCTTCCAAAACAAATAAACATAAATCTGTGTAAGTCAAGGGAAAAACACTGGACAAATTACATTATAAAGCAGTCCCTTGTTTTCCATTTGAAAATCAATTTATATCTTTTCCATTTTTTCCATGAAAATAATCACAGGGAAATTTTATAACTGTGCCCTGACATTGTCAATACAAAAGTGGAAGGGTCACACCAGCACAATAACTTTTTTTTTTTGGTAGTACTGTTTCAAGAGAAAACATGCTGAGAACACACTGATTTTATTTAACATGATTTCTCTTCTTGGAAACAATATATTTATTTCTTTCTTCTTTTTTGTTTTCTTTTTGCCATAAGAAAAATTCCGAAAATAACTATGCCAAGTTTAAGTTTCTCTCATATTCTCTCATATTCCCTTTGTCAAGGTAATAAGACATCTACCTGTAATTATTTGATTAGTATGTTTTTAAGGTATTTCTGTTATTGCAGAAATATTTTTCAAAATAGAGGTAATATATTTTTAATAAATAGAATAAATAATTATTATTTCTGTTATTTATTCACACAATACTATAGAAATAAATGGAAAATTGTATAAATCTGCAGATACACGAAATATTTCATGTTATATAACCTTTTATATACTTTTGGATCCCTGAGGAGAGATCCTTCTTAAACTGTACCCTATTTATCATACTAGTATTAAAATAACTGATCACATTGGTTATAAAATGCATTGCCATTTAATATATTTGGAAATGGTACTTCAAAGAAAATTCTGATGTGTTCTGAAGAGAGCTTTGAAAGCCCCACTCTGGCTGCTAAATTACAAATTTAGACATATCTTATTTTGTGTTTCATGGAAAATAAGTATGAATTCCTGACTCTACTAAGTAGCTATAATTTCATTTAATGTCAAGGTATACTGCCTGTGCTCACTGTCTCAAAATCAGACTACTTATCAAATTATTTATCATTCATTTAAAGAACTCCAAAAACATTAAAAGTATGACAGTGCAGAATATAACCTGGTCACAGCAAAATAAATAGTTTTGATGATGTAATGAATAATAACTACTCTCACAGGCCATCCAGTTTGGATAAATTCTGGAAAATATTTTTTAAAGTAGAACAAAGAATTTACAATGGCATCATTTGGCCTAATATTAAAGGAATAAGTGTTATTTTCTTGATTAATATTTATATCAACAGTATTTTCAATATTTAATTTCAGTTCAGAACTCTGAGTGCATGAGAAATGAGCAAAATTACCCAGGAAATAGTACACCTTCTATTATACACATACCTGAAATAAACAAAAGGTCTTCTATTGTTCAAGAAAAAGGACCTGCTAGCTTGCATGATAAAAGTTCTTTCAATACTTATCTTCCTCAAAATAATGAAGAACTAAACTTTCCATCTGATTAAACTAAGATTATTTTAACTGGAAATACTTGAGAAAGAACCAAATTCCTCATTTGCTTTCCACCACTTTATATTGACATAGAAGAAGTCATAGTGCCAGGTGAGTAGTAAAAACATCCATTAAATAAAAATAATTTACTTGGATTTTCAAGATGTCGTTGATAAAATCAGAAGATTGGTAAGTAAACAAAAGCCACAGAATGAATTCTAAAATATCTGTTTTATATTAGAAAATGGCTAAGAGATTGGAAAATAAAGTGTGTTCATTTTCGTAAGTATAAATTTTCAGTATGTAAGAAGGTTAATAATGAGATGCCCCTGAATTCTTACTAACAGTGGTGGTTCCTTAACACATTCATTACGCACTTATTAATGTCTCAAATAAAAGATAAGTAGAAAAATGGACTAAAGACTCTTACTAAAAATTATGTTCATCAAGAATTAAAAGGTAAAAAACATTTCCATGCATAAGCAAGACAAAGAATTAGCTATCATAACACCAAAGGAATTTTCTAGGACACAAGCAACGGTGGGTATTGGATGTGATAAATTTACATTAATTCATCCATAGTGATACCTCCCAAATCAACATCAACCATTAAGGAAAATAAGAGTTTAATGACAGACAATTTATTTAATGTAATTATTCAATGTACCTATGGCGAAAATATCCTACAAAGCCATTAAAATATTAATTACTTCTGAAGATCAATAGAGGATTGAAAATGTACTACTACATCTTTCTGGAATTTTGGTACGTCATCAGAAAAGTTCTAGAGGAGAAAACAATATGGAGTAAGATAAGGGGGGGGGAGATTGAAAAGATTAGAACCATAGTTTTATTACATAAATTACACTGAAATTAAACTAGAAAATTACTGTAAATAATGGGAAAACTGAGTGACTCATAGTAATTCATATTACCAAATTTCACCCAACAGAGGTGCAAAGCAAGAAATTTGAGACTCATTACAAGAAATACTTTGTTTCTTTATACAGTATCTAAATGGCCTGTTATCACTTTGCACTTGTTGTCAGTATTAGGTCCTAAAAAACCAGTTAAGAACTCTTTCAATTACAGCTAGAAAGATTTTCTCAAAACACTGAAAAACCCATTGTAACAGAATAATGAACTCATGGAACATGCTGCTGAGGAAGACTGTGGAATCTCCATGACCTCACAAATAGATTGTACAAATATCAGTCAACAACAACACACTGTTCTTTTCTGCAGGCATAAGACGTTCAGATGACATTCTGATTTTTTCCCCAGCTGTATCATCCTATGAATTTGGTCTGCTCTTCTTGCACCATAAACTAAACGAGAAAACAAAAAAGATTCTTAGAGTAAACAAATATCCACTTTTTAGTCTAGCAGAGCCTAAGCACACAGACAACACTAAAAATAAGTATAGGTTCTGTTTTATTAAAACTCAGCAAATAGAATTATAGTGCCAGGGTCAGATGAATTACTATATTTAGCAGGAAAGTTTGGGAAGCAAGGGTAACTGTTTCAGGAGAGAAGTCGCTTCATTTGTTTATTGAGGAACTATTACATGGAAATTTAGTGAGATATTTTTCAGTATCTCAGCAAGGTTCATCTTATCAAACACATTAAAAAAATAGAAATTGCTTTTATAAAGAGGAAAATCTCCAACGAAATTCAGTGAGAATTTGTTCTGCATAAGAGAAGGCAGTATTTTTCCCTGCAATGCAGAGGTATTTTATTTTACATCAATGGGCAAAGTTTGCTATTTAAAACTGCTAAACTTTGACATTTGTTTCAATATTGTTTCATTTATAAACTAATTTTTGGTTGAAATTTCATATTTGCTCTTTATAGGTACTCAGAAAACACCATATTTTAACTAACATTACAATCTTACAATTTTTTCAGTGAATATACTATAGTATATATTTCTGGATCCAAAATTTCAAGTAAATTTCAGAAAGTTGGTAAGATTAGTATTGAACCTCAGTTTGCATGTTTTCCAGGGGCCTTCTTGATACTATTGATAGAGATGATTCATAGGTTTTGTTGTCTCGTTGTTTTTTCAGTCACTTGTGACTGTCAGTTATTTCAAATACTTAATGTCAATGTTACCTGTGTTAATACTAAAGGTCTAACAGAAGATGAGTAGTTCGAAGAGTTCAGTCTCAGAAGGGCTGGCTGAAATTGTAAACCTGGGAGGCTACATTATGTCTTGTAATGAAAAGAAATTTTCCTGGCCTTTGTCCTGGTTCAGATATGTTGGACAAGGGAGTATTAGCTGAATAGATTACTATGACCCACAATACATATATATATACACTCACATATATATATATAATACATATACATATATATACATATAGTACATATAATATAAAGAACTGTTCAGAAAGTGTAAGGAAACTATGTTAGAAAAACAATAAACCTAGTAAGCCTTTTTTTCATTCTCAAATAGTTCATTACAGAAATATTTGGTTATGAAAAGCATGAAAACTTACTTGGTTTTAGTATGTTTTATAGTAAAGCTGTATTTTCTCAGTTGGTATTTAATTTATGTTTTTCCCTTTGGTAAACACATATCTCAGGACAATTTGGAGTATAGGGTAAAACTTTTACTCTAGGGTACCTAAGACAAAGGTCTTATTTCACAAACTGAATGAATGACTTAATTTGCAAAAGGAAAAAAGACCTAAAGTCTCCACTGATTCCCGTGTTGGCAGCAGGCTCTTATTGCCATTATTTTGTGAATCTGACATCATGTCTGACATTCCTAACATTTCAGTATTTCTTTTTACTGCCTACTCTTACATAGTTCTATCTCCCTTAGTGGCACCATATCATTTATTCTTTTCTTGGTCATTATTTCTAAATTCTGCCACCATTTTGTAAGAACCCCATTTTCAGTTTAGTTTGGGAACAGAGAAAACATCAGTATCTGACAGATTTTCACTAATGATGGATAACTAGGCCTGAACCAGCTAAGGAAAGTGAAGAAAGTATGATACAACTGCACGGGTTAAAAAAATGCTTTATCATATAGACAATTCTCTGTTATCATTTGACTCTGCTTAAAAACAATGGATCTCTAGAGCACTACCGCCAAAGTCAGTGGACTTATGCCAGGGATGACTTTGACCCAATATTATTTTCAAACTGAGATTAGAGAGCAAGTGAACCAGTAAAAGACAATTAAGTCACTGATGCACTTACTATCTTGAGTACGCAAGCAATCTGAAAGCCAACATAATGCAGTTCTTATTCACCAGGCATGCAAATAAATCAACTTAAATGTCAATAAACTCAGCAGTGACAGATTTTATCACTAAGTTATCACTAAGTAATAATGATAGGGAAAAAGGCAAGTAGCTCACAGCAACAGAAGTGATTTTTTATTTTGTCCTAGGTGAATCCAAGGGTAACTGAAAAGACTGGCCTTTATTCCCTGCATTATTAACCGCAAATCATTTTTGTCATGTTAGAATACAGATCATTTTTTTCCCAAGCATTACTCATTGTTATGGTGTGTCACACATTGTGACCTCCTTCAGAGGTACTGCAGTCCATTTTCAGTTAGCCTCTGCATATTAGCAAAGTGCAATTTTATTTTGAGGGAATTAAGACCGAAATTGCATTTCTATTTCTTCTTTAAATGTAGTTACTGATTTAATTCATTCATCAGTTTTGATCACAGAAATCAAAGAACAAAAAAAAGCCAACCTGAGGATTATATAATGCCTTACAAGGAGCAGTCCTACACTAAATACTGTTAGGCAGCTGCAGCATTCCAGTTGTAGTGGCTGTGTTTCTGTGAGGAGTTTGATAACGTTAGAGTCGATAAGTGGTTTATTTAAAATGCTCCTAAACTATTTGATTGAAGGGCATAATAAAAATGTCATTTTTTTTTCTTGATGTGTATAAGAAGGAGAAATACAGGATATAACTATTTTTAAAACAGCATTATATTAAGTGGGTAGGTGATATACCAATACTTTAAACTCACACAGGCACTTTAAGAATAAGAAAACTTTTTCAATCGCTTATGAAATGTGGTTGATATGGGTTTGTATAATCATTTTTCTGTCTCTGTATCTTAACCAAAAATAGTATGCCTGTTTTGTTATGCATGTAGTTGTTCTCCCTATGGGATATGTTTAACAGTGGTCGATTGCTATGTTTCAGTAGTCTTGGATGACATTCAACAAATATCTGAGCAGCTAATAATGCACCCAGTTCTGTTAGTCCACCCATCTGTCCATCACATCTGCCTGTCCTCATAAAGGCTGTCATTAAGCGATGTAACATTTCTCTAATATCCTCTCTATATTCACTCTTTTCCTGAATGTTTGGAGAGTGAACAATGAGCACTCACAATTATTTTAAATCTTTTCATAAGCTAAAGATAAATGAATTCTTCTTTAAAAATAAGCAACAGACTAACCATTTCTTTTCTTATTTTGTTAATGGCACTTTAACCCACCAAATTAATATGATAGTGAAGAGTCAATTTAAATATTTTGAAAACACAAGGAGAGATCTATTTCTTGTCCATAAAAATTACACAATTAGTCACCACACACATGACCTCCAAAACCACTGTTTGTTTCAAAAGAAACTCACAAATTAAGCTTGGAATCTGTTATCTATTTGAAATTGCATGATATTTTTCTCTGATTCAATTCTAAGGTGGGGACTGATGGCTTTTACAATCTTTTCTAGCACCTAAATAGCTATTTTACACATGGAGAAATGCAGAGACGTGGCTCATAAAAGCAAAGAAGCTATTTTACTAGTGTGCATCTTTGTTCATGTTACATTTGAAATATATTGCGGTAACAAAGGGATTGTGCATTAGCACAACAAGGAGGAAGAAAAGATAGTAGAAAGAACCATGGTGTCAAATTTATCCAGCATATATTCTTTAGGAAGCGTGTAATTCCATAGAATTAACAACTAAAGTAAGTTTTGTAAGACTTTTGTGTAACATCATAAAGCGTTTTCTACTGTTTCTTGTCTGTAACCTCATTTTCTGGAGAATCATTGTCTGTAACCCTGTCTTCTGGAAAATGTATAATATTGAAGGTAAACCAAAAAGCTGTAGATGAACATACGGAATACCTATCCTGCAATGATATTATATATTATCGAAAAAAGCTATTAATACCATTGTTTTCCATTTCCATTAAGTGATTTGCTACATGACATAACCAAAGAATATTATTTCCTATCCTAGGGAGTCTTTTCAAATCATTAAATCAAGTATCAAGTTCTCAGGATTCTAAGCTTTGTGGCCAACATAATTACAAATTTTCTAGATACCAGAAGAGTAAACACATCTTGGGAATAAAGCTACGCAGAAGGAAGACCTGTTTAAAGCAAAGTCAGTAGGTGTTTGCTAATGTCAAGGAAACATATTATTCATAGGGTCTAATTATACTTTTCCTGTACAACTTGGTGTTGTCTGCAAGCTTACTGAGTGTGCACTCAATGCCCTTGTCCGGATCGTTGATTCAGAGATTAAACAGAACTGGCCCCAACACGGAGTCCTGGGGAATACCCCTTGTGACCAGCTGCTAACTGGATTTAAAATTATTCACCACAACTCTCTGAGCCCAGTCGTCCTCCCAGTTTATTATCCAGCAAAGAGTATGCCTGTCAAGGCCATGAGCAGTCAGTTTCTCCAGAAAAACGCTGTGAGAAGGGGTGTAATGATATTTACTAAAATCATCTAGTAAAATCTAGGTAGGCATCATCCACAGTCTTTTCTTCATTCACTAAGCAGGTCAACTTGTCGTAGAAGATCAGGTTAGTCAGGCAGGACCTAACTTTTCTAAACCCATGCTGTCTGGGCCTGATCACCTGGTTATATTGTAAGTGCCACGTGATGGTACTCAGGATGATCTGCTCCCTAACCTTCCCCAGCACCAAGGTCAGGCTGACAGACTTGTAGTTCCCCCGATCACCCTTTTGGATCTTCTTGTAGATGGGGATCACATTTGCTAACATCCAGTCAACTGGACCCTCCCCAATTAACCAGGACTGCTGATAAACAATGGTAAATGTCTTGATGATCCTTTCCACCAGTTCCTTCAGTATTCTTGGGTGGATCTCATCTGGCCCCAGCCTTGTGTATGTCTAAGTGGTATTTCAGGTTGCTAACCATTTTCTCTTGGATTATGGGGGCTCCTTTCTGCTGCTCATCCCTGTCATCCAGCTCAGGGGGCTGCATACCCAAAGAATAACTGCTCTTACTCAACAGGTTAAAGTCCGCCCTCCAATAGTTCAAGGTGGCAATTCTGCTGAACACCATCCTCGCTTCTCCAAGAATCAAAAACCCTGTCATGTCATGATCACTATGTTCAAAATGGCCTCCAACCATCACATCACCCACAAATCCTTCTCTGTTTGTAAACAAGTCCAGCACGGCACCTTGCCTTGCTAGCTCACACATCAGCTGTGTCAGGAAGTTATCTTCCACATACTCCACAGCACCATGCTATAAAATATGGTTCCATATGGCCACTTGTGAAAGTATCCAAAGCATTTTCCATTGGAATTGTGCTTGAACAGCCATTCAATACACCCTTTCAATTTATGCAACCTGTAAAAATGTCCCTGCCATTTACTGACTTCAGATCAGAAAATTCTTCTGACCTATTCTCTGTGTGTGAGAACATACATGCACACATTAGCAAGAGAACTTACAGGACATAGAAGGATAGTACTTGCCTGTGTTGTACTTCAGTTATAGCAAATAATAGCTTACCAAAAAGTCCTGTGCTGCTGATGGCTTGATAAGTGCATGTTGATGTATTTGCACTTGTGCAAAACCACAAACACACATTCACTTGGGAAAAAAAAACCCTACGTGTTTGATTGACAGGTTTTCTTGGAAATGATGAAAACTTCCCATTGTAATAGAAAATTAGGCAACAACTGGAAAAGGTAATCCTACGTGTAGGCTATCAATCTTTACCAATAGTGACCATGGTAAAAGAAAAGCATTTCTGACTTAAGGTAAGTCTAAAATTATTGTAGAATACAATTACTCAGTTGAAAACTTTTTATATATGTCACCCTACTGCAGTGAGTAAACAGATTTCTGATACTGATCAGACACAGGACAGCTGATTGACAACTGAGTTCACCAATTAAAACCCTCCCATTCAGCACTGCTCTAGTTTCCTTCCCACTTTCCCCTTCAGCTGATACATCTATAACTTCTAAGACAATGACATAGTTACTAAATTGTGCACCACAATAAGATGAAAGATGAAGTGCTTTCTTCCAAGCTGACAACACTGAATTTTACAATTATCTTTTTAATTCACCACTTGTAAAGAAAATGGGCATAATAAAAAGAATTAATCACTCCATTATTTTACATTGTATAGGGAAGAGTATAAGATAAACAGAATGTTCAGCACTATTATTATTTGTTACTTGTTTTGGCTAAAGCCATTATCCACAAAGTACCATGTGCTAAAAAAACAAAAAGAGCAGTGTAGTTGGTCCTTTCCTGGTCATGTACAATTGAGATAGTTACTCAAAGGTCTTTCTTTGGAAAAATGAGTAAAATCATTGTGTAAGTATGTAGTGATAACATTAACCTAGCATCTTAGCCAGACTCATTACTGCTGGTTAGGAGACAAAAATGAGAATGCTGCAGCATACAGAAAACCTAAGAACAGTAGTATGCATCTTCCCCACAGGATCTAGAAATTGTGTGAAAGACTGAAGAGAATTTACTCAATTGCAATTTATACAGCTATAATAAGCCCTATTCTTATCTCTGGGCTGTTATTTCAAAGTTGACATTTTAAGCAATGTACTTCAGAATAACCTAGCCATAGAAGTCTATACAATTAGGAAATATCAGGCACTTCTGTGGTCTGTGGCTTTCTATGGGAATTTGGCCATTATGTAGAGTTTACTTCCCAGCACATATTATTCAGGGTTCATTAATGAGGTAGCTTTGTTCCAACAACATTGTGTTGAAGAATTTACAGAAAAAAAATATGAATACTGGCAAAATCAGCAGATAAAGTAATATTTTATAGATAGCTGATTCTAAAGTGAATATTAAGCCCTACTAAGATAACATTCAGTATGAAATGCAATGACAGGCAAAAAAAAAAATTGGTTATTGTAGAAACATCAAGTCAGATTCCAGCTAGGCCAATAGATAAAGCTCGATATAATGAGATTCAGATCTTAAAAAACTGCAGTGATTTTACTTAACAGCAGTATGTTCTTGTTTGTTTATTGATTTTAATTATTAAACTGGTATGTTTACAAAAGCTCTTCTGAAAACTACAAGATTAATCCTTCTGTTTCCCTCCACAAGATATTTTGTCTGGGCAGAGATAAAAGAATACTTAACATTTTATTTTGATAACTTAGAGTTGCTTTAAATTGAGGTTGTCCTCATATTCTTCATATAAAATAATAATTTATATATTATGTCACATAAGCTAACTGTATCATGAATGTGCATATTTTGCTATGATGAAGACAAGAAACTTGGACATAAAGAAGGGAGCCACATTCACTCAAGTGTCTTTCACACAAATTCTACTATCATTATTTCAGGCAAATTAGTTCTAATTTATCTGCAAAATTAGTCTCACAACCTTTTGCAATGAATGTGATATTAGGATAAATATGCCATGGATTGAGGTCTTTAACAAGGCCAGAGAGGAAGACAAGCACAAACACATTTCAAAGGAATAAATGCTTAATTATATCAACTGTCTCAGTGATAGAGGAAGATAAATTGTAACGGCTGTGGTTCAAATTCATCTCCAACTGCAAAACAGTAGGAAAATTCTGACTAGTAATAGTACTTCAACTATTTTCAATGGTCGTGTTTGTTTTTTAAGGAGGCTTGAGATGGCAAGAACATTGCTGAATTTTTTTGTGCTTGGAGTTTCTCTCATCATTCTTTCTCTTTTCCTTTGTACCCTTGACTGGCCAGCCTGGCCAAAAGTATATTCAAGTTCAGAGACATTTTCCATTTTTCCTGATTGTTTAAACCTATTTCTTTAGATCCAGTCTTAAGGTAAAATACAAGAGTTGTTATTAAATGTAAAATCTGGATTGTGGAATTCATAGAATAGATTAGAACAGAGAAAGCACAGAACTGTCAGTGTCTGATGACAAATATGTCAAAAGAACTGAAGAGAATATAAACTACGCTTAAGCAGACTTTGTTACTGTGTTACCTCCTCTCCTCTTTTTTAATTTGTTTTTGTTTCTCTTGCTGGAATGTAGCTTTTTTTAGCAGTTCTGTCTAAGGAATATAGAAAATCTTGGCTACTTTCCCAACCACATTTCCTACTTTTACAACAATATTGAGGTACAACAACCACAAATTTCTTGTTTGGATGTCATCATCCTAGCATAAAGCACCTCTTAAGATGTATGATTGCTCAAACATAGATTTATTGTGAAAACGCACCAAGGAAGTCAGATATTTGCACTATTCCAGGGGCAGTTTGTCTTTTCCCTGCCTTTACAGATGAAACTTATTGAAAAGAGGAGTTGCTTTAGAAATGGCATAAGCTAAATGACTAGAAACGTGTGTTATGCATGATAGCACTTTTAAAAAGATATTAAATGGGTGCACTGAGATGAAGAAGACAGGCAGCTGATCAAATCAACTCTTTTGCAATGACATGATACAGCTGTCATGTTTGCCACTATAGACAAATATGAATAGCTCCAGCTGGGTTTCATTTCACATTGATCCTCCAAATATACAAGCTATTGTGACCTAGTAGTAACCTCCTGAAAGTAAAGAGTGGTAATGTCCATTTATTCAATTTGTAGAAAAAATATTTTCTAAACATTTGGAAAATTCACTATGTCAATTTCAGAGAGCAGATAATAAGAACAAAAAGAAATATATTGTGCAATATTTTAATTAAAAATAACAATAAAAAATAAAAGCAGAAAATCTAGTAATATGCTCCTTTCCCAGTTCTGCTTCTCCTACACTCTGTTAAAGTTTTCTGGACAATCTAGCAAGATTCTAAGTGTCTTCAGCTTCAGAAGGAAAGGTCTGCTCTTTGCAGGACCAGGTTACATGAAAGAATAGCTTTTTCATTAGTATTCAAACATTGTCTATCTGACTGAGATTATATTAGAGTCGGTTGGTTGGTTGGTTTTTATATAAAGAAGTAAATGTAAATGCAAAGATATAGATAAATACATTTTTATATATATCACAGAATCACAGAATCAC
>WAAB01023760.1:76421-98530 GCA_013389865.1 Piaya cayana | reverse complement strand
ACGGGGGCGGGAGCGGCGGGGCCCCCCTCCCCCGGCGCTGACCCCTCCCTCCCCGCAGGATTTCTCCTCCGCCTCCCGGCGGCACCGAACCGTGGAGGATTTCAACAAGTTCTGCACCTTCGTCCTGGCCTACGCCGGCTACATCCCGTACCCGCAGGAGGTGAGTGGGCACCGAGCGGAGGGGGCAGGGGGAGAAGCCCCCGGTGCCTCCCCGGGCTCCGTCCCGGGTGGCGCGTGGGAGGCTTGAAGCCGGGCGAGGCGGCGCCGCGGGGAAGGGCGCAGCCGCGGTGCCACACGCGGATCATCTCCCAATTAATGGCTTTATCCGCTCTGTCGACATTTTCCAGGAAGCGCCGCTGAGGAACAGCCCCAGCCCTCCCAACAGCACCGGAGGCACCATCGACAGCGATAGCTGGGATCCCCGCTTCAACGACGTCTCCTCCGCCGTCTCCCTGCCCGCCAAGAACAGGAAGAACTTCAGCCAGCTGAAGCGAGCGAAACCCTACGGGTCCCTGTTCCAGCGGGCAAAGCCCGGAAACTTCCTGCCGGAGCGAAAGCAAATTGACAAGATCAGGAAGAAGAAAAAGCTGAAGAGGAGGGAAACGGAGGTGTCTGCAGAGGAGGACTATGAAGAGAAGCTGCTGGAGCTGGAGGCGGAGGACTCTTACGTGGAGACGCCGATGAGCCCCTCGTCGGAGGGCGACCCTCAGTCTGCGACCGAGCACTGCTCAGTGTGGGACTCTGACACCACTTCCAGCGTCTCCTTCCCTGCCGTGACGGCCGAGCAGACGGTGGAGATCCAGAGCGTGGGCAAGAGGACGGTTATTCGGCAGGGCAAGCAGGTGGTCTTTCGGGATGAGGACGGCACCGGCGATGACGAGGACATCATGGTGGATTCAGGTGGGTGGCCTGGGGGCCTTGAGGGGATGGGCCCAGTGCCAGGGGCGGTGCTGCCGCCCATCTCTCGGTGCGCTGCCTGGGGGAAAAGATGTAGCGGTTGGGTTTGTGAGGGGTGAGGGGTGTCGGCTGCTTTTGAAATAGACCAAGAGAAAAGTTCTGGCTTTATAGAAGCGGCCAGTTCGCCCTGAGACTGTGGCCTCTCACATACTGCTCAGTGTCTCTTCCCATGATAATTTAAGACATGGAGAAATAGGCGAAAGACCATCTTGGAAACCCAGGCAGCTCATTTAGAGTGAAAGGAGGGTAAATTCCCAGTGCAGGGGAGAGGCACCGGCCATTAAAGATGTCATGTGCCGTTTCTCTTTGCAGATGATGATTCCTGGGACCTAGTCACCTGCTTCTGCATGAAGCCTTTCGCTGGGCGGCCGATGATCGAGTGTAACGAGTGCCACACCTGGATCCACCTCTCCTGTGCCAAAATCCGCAAGTCCAACGTCCCAGAGGTCTACATATGCCAGAAGTGCCGGGACTCCAAGTTTGACATTCGCCGTTCGAACCGCTCCCGGACGGGCTCACGCAGGCGCTTTCTGGACTAGGGCGGGAGGCCGTGCGGGTGCGCTGCGCGGGCGGGTGAGCCGCGGCCGCCGGCCGGGAGCCGGGAGGGCTCCCCGAACTGCTGCTGCTCAGGCCGAAGGGCTGCCCGGCCGGCTGCGCCAACGAGGAATCGCCCAGGCCCGGGCAGCGGGGCTGGCAGAGGCCGACTGTGCAGAACTGATGCTGGATACGGTCGGCTCAAGGGACAGACCACGCGCTCTGGGCTCGGTGGGGATTTGTCTGGTTACAACCACGAATTGGGTGATGTCTGGGGGATGTATAATACCTTTGCCACGTATGTTTTCTCATCCCATCAGGAAACTGCAAACCTTCTCTGTGCTAGGAGACTCCTCCTCCTCCAGAGAGAGAGGAAGAGGAGGAGGGAATCTGTGTGAAGAGTCTGAAAAGTAAATGGCTACGTGTTTTACTTTTAATGTACTATTGTACCTGCCCATTTGTCCGTATATATCAATCTTAGATATTCTAAGGCTCCATAGGAGGGAGCGTCAATGCATACTGACCTCTGCACCATCTGCCTCCTCCTCAGTGGGCCCTGGGCAGCAGAGGAGTTCTGTGATTTGGCAACGTTCAAGTGAAAATGGAACTTTTTCCTGCGCATTTAAAGGAAGAGAGCGGCCCTTTTCTGGACAAGCAGCACTGGTGATTAGCGACATCGGATTCCTTCCTCAAAGGTCTCATCTCACGGTGATTTTTCATGATGTTGTTTTGCATGATCGGCTCAGATGTGTGTTTGGGGGGGATGCTGTTTTCTCCGTTTTCTGGCCCTTTGTTAAACCCTTAAGGTGCTGTTTTAAGAGGACAATGACTTCCCCTTTCCTCAGCCCAGAATTCGAACACTGACTGTAAAAGGGGCCATAGTAAACTTAGAACCTGGCAGGTCTGGTTTGGGATTTGATCATTTCCATTCAAGTGCTACAGCTGAGTTGACTTTTGTTTTCTCTGTTTGTTTTTTGAGACTGGATTTGTAATCAAAGAAAAAAGGTATCTTTAACCTATTGGTTGCAAATTATAAAGATAAAAGCAGATGCAGGCTATGCAGCTAGGAAGATGAAGTGCAATGAAGATCCATCTGGTGCAGGGGAGGACAGGAGAGTGCTGAGGCCCCTGCCGACACTGCGGTCCCTCCACGGGACTTCGTGGGGCCTCAGCCCGAGGGAAATCCCTCCAGAAATGTGACAGGGAGTCGAGGCTCGTACGCAAAGCCACCCAAGATGGCAGTGTGGTTCCTTGGTGACCAGGGCGAGCCGTATCTATCGCACAAACCAGTTTGTGTTTTGAGGCATTTCTCCAACATTCTGCCTGGTGAACAATGCTCAGTCTGGTGGGACCGAGGCGAGGGCAGTCACTGAACCTCCGCCTCATCAGGTGATGCATCCAGTGCTGCCCGTGGGTGTCTCAAGTACACGGTTGGGTCTGCTCCTCCGGACATCCAACACGGGGCTGCTGGAGCTCCAGGTACTGCCCAGCGCTGCAGCGCCCTGCGGCTACGCTGCGGGGAAGAAGGTCGGGGTGACGGAGCTGTGTGACGTGCAGTGGTTCTTCAGTCCCGCATCTTTATAGAAATCTCAGTCCACCAGCTGCAACAACTGACTCTGGGTTCTGAAAACCAGCTCCAGCTTCTGCAAAACCTTAAGACCGTGATGGTTCGCTGCCTTCCAGAAGCTACGAGGAACCACCAAGGAGTTTGCCAAAGACTTGCCCCCGACGGCTGCCTGACTGTTCTTTGCAGCCAGAATAACCAAAGTTCTCAGATGCTGCCATTTCACTCTGCCAACAGGACGGCTGTGGAAGATCCCAGTCACAAGCTGCGTAACGGTTGGACCTGCTCTGAAAATCGGTATTTCTGTGTTTACACCGTGTCTGCAATTCAGCTGGGCCTCTGCGGATCGTGTTCCTGAAACTTTTATGGGAGAAATGGTGAACTGCCAAGCAAGCTGCCTGTGTCACAGGGGCTTGATGCTCATCAATGTGACTGACTCCTGTTCTGTTACCTATTTAGATCTGTCTGACAAGGCCAGCACGTTACAGTATCAGCAGAGAGACAAAAAGAAGTAACATCTCCATTCTTTTAGTTTGTTACTTTCACCCGTGTATAATTATAGTTTAATTCAGAACTTTATTTTTTCATTAAAACTGTTTTAATGAACCGTGGGGTTTTTTTTCTTAAATGTGAAACAAGCGAACAATGATTTTGTTTTATTCTGAACTTGAGAGTCGGCTGTCATGATTTACTGATGTGTAAAGAGTTGTGCAGGTGGCAGCAGGACCTGACGCTAGAAGCCCTGTTCCATAAACAATATGCAAAGTCAGGATGGAGACTGCAAACGTCCCTCCTCTGCACGCAGGTATCCCCAGCTCCTCCTTGCCAGGCTCTGCTGGGAGCAAGGTAGGTGGTGGAGCCTGGTCACTGGGCTGGGATGAGCGATGGGAGCAGGCGCTGGCCGCTGCGGCAGGAGCCGAGAGGCTGAAAGCAGCCAGGATGCTGCTCTGGATGGTGGGAGCCCGGGGGCAGAGGGCTGGAGGGGGGATGCCTGTGGTGTTTGCAGTGTGTGGTCCTGGCCAGGGGTCCTTTGTGGAGAACTGTTAGCCAATGTGACCCTGTGCTGGTCCCTCTTCCCCAGAGCCAGGTTCCTGCAGGACTGGGCACTGCAGCCTCAGAAACAGACCCTGGCCTGCTCAGCCAGACCAACCCAAACTCCCCTGGAAGCTGAAGGAGAGCTCCTTCCCTCCCAGTGCTGCTGCTCCCCGGGGTGGCACTGAGCACCCTGAACAGCCAGGGCGATGCCTTGTGCCACCCCTCAGCTCCTGTACCTGCTAGGAGCCTGAAGGCTCTGCTGCTCAGCCCCGTGTTCAAAGCAGCAGCCTTAAAAAATACAGCTTGACTTCTTGGAAATGGCCCTGGATCACACTGGTAGCCAAGCTCTGGTTGCTTAAAGCTTCTATTTCAATTCTGTTTGTAATTTTGCATGATTGAGTGGAACTCCCAGAGGAGCAGCTGTAAAATGGCAGCTTCTGGAACAAGACTGGCAGTGAAGGGCAGTGGCTGCTCCAGAGGGGCTATTTTTACAGTCTCTAAAACTTTGCACTGATACAAAATAAGGAAAAGGAGGCAGGCTGGAGTAAAGCATTCAGCGGCAGAGACCAACTCAATATCTGCCTTCAAGGGAAGCGACAGGCAGGCATCAGACTCCACCATGTGGACACAGCTCAGCTTGGCAATTACAAACAGTGCAGGGAACCAAAAATGGAGCCCAGGCTTTAACTGCAGCAGCAAAGAACCGGCTGCAGCAGCTTCACAGTGGGGAAGAGCGCCGACAATACTTGAAAAGAGGAGAAAAAGTGAGAGTCTGAATCCTTGGTGGGCTGATCTGGCAGGAAAAAATAAGCTGTGTGCTTCTAATGATGCTTACCCAGGGAACCAGGCAAGGCCTGTGCCAGTATTAATGGTGAGGGATTTTATTTCAACGAGATTCACAAATTCAAATGTACAAAGTACAGAGTTAAGGTTTGTCTGTCCCTTGCACAAACTTCTTTGTAATTGGGCAGGAAGATAATTTGGAGGCACAGGGGGAAGGTGGGAGAACTGAGTCAGTTCCCTGATAGGAACGCAGCTGTGACTAAGAGGAAAGTGCTGGCTTGGAGCTATGAACACACCTGTCGGGCTGCACAGGAGAAGGCTTAGATGGCTTTTACAGAGCTTTTTATACCCTTTTACTGGTTGAGCTACCCTGGGACTTGGGTATCAAAGACAAAAGCACACCCAGGAAGAATAGGGAAGACTCTAAAGTAAATCCTAAGCCCCCATCTCAAGAGTTTACAGTTTGAATGATCTGGCTGAAAAGACCAGCATTTCTCCCAGATCCTTAATAAGGCATCCGCTGTGTCCATTGAAGACGAATGTGTCCTCTCACGTCTCTACAGCACTTTAAAGTTTGCACCAAAGTGCCACCCTGCGAGGTTTCAGCTGCTGGAGCAGGATCAACGTGCTCAGCCCTCAGAAGCATTTTTTTCAAGTACAGAAATATCTCAGGACAACCTGAAGGACTGAACAGCTTTTAGAACCACATTGCTCTTGACTATGCAAGAAAACACTTCGATGACAGCAGGAACTGCAGCTCAGGAAGCTGTCAGAAACAAGGACAGTTGTTTTACTGAGCCAACTTTTTCCAGAAACATGCTTCTTGGCATCATCGCTCTGAGAGACAGGCCTATGCAACCATTCTTTGTAATCAGCAGTGAAGGTGCTGCCCCTGCTTAGCACTCGCTAGTGCCAGACTGAACTCTCAGTGCTTCTCCTGTATTTCCCAGGCTCTCCTGACCTTTGCACACATCATACAGTGCCCAGCCGCAAAAGAGGAATTTCTGGTGGAGGTTTCTGCCCAGCTCAACCACTTACACCCAAGCGACCAGCAGAGATCAACGAGCAGGATGTGACAGAGGCTGCAACCACAACCCTGGCTTTGCACTTGATTTTCAAGTATCCTACAGATGTGAAGGGAATGGGGGCTACTTTTCAGATTAATATAATTTATTGCACATTTTACATTTGATTTCAGACCAACAGAACAGTGGTTGTAAGTGAAATAAATCCTGCAGCAGGAGATGGGCACAACTGAAAAGTTTTGGTTTGTTTTAAATAAAAACAAGTGAACATCCCTTCATTGTATGAACTTGGTTTTTAGAGCGGGGGAGTATCCCTTCAGATTGGCTTTTGGAATTCTCGTTCTCCTGTTACAAGGACCTGAGCAAAGAGAACCACAGTTGCACAGAAAAAGGGGCCAGGTACATGCGAGATGATTTATAGCAGCAGTTGGCAAGAGCAAGAACACACTGCCAAGATATGTTTTTTCCCCTCTGTCTCTCACCTGTGATCACCAACACAGCTTCTATGCAAGATTCATCCAGTAGATCGATGTCATAACTGATGCTTTTTAGAAAAAGCAGCTAAATTTCATGTTTTCAGCTCTTTAACCACTTGGCATCTCTCCTTACTTCAGTCTGGTTTATTGTACAAACTATGGTCCTTGTTTTCCCAGAAATAAATCAGGTGGGAGAGAGAGTTGCAGCATCAGATTCAAGGGAAATGAATCGCTGTCCTTCTCCTCCACTTGCTTTCCTTTTTTCTTGGATACCTCGACAGTATGTGTTTCTAGGTGGCAGAATTATTACTAGGACTATTATACCCCATGTCCTGGTCTGAACAGCAGTGTTTGAAATTAGCAGCTGGATGGATTCATGCTGAATAGGTCCACATTATGACAAAAGGCAAAGAACGTCATTCCAAACATTATTCTTAACAAGTGCATTTCAGACACAGATTTAAGATGGAAAACAATCTCTGTCCTTCAACACAGAGGCCTTCCAGGAGCGGCCAGAGAACTGAACTCCCCCTCAGGAGCAGAAAGAGGTACGTTGCCTACCCCAGGAAGTATGTGGAGAAGACAACAACAGGTCTCCTTTCCTGCTCAGTGCAATAACTATGTGAGACAGCACAGACCTGAGCAGGAGGGGCTCAGTGCTCGCTTACACGACCTCAGCAGAAAGCACTGCGCATTCAGAGTCACGTTGCTTTATTGGTTACTGAGCCACAATTCAGAGAAGTATTGCTTTGGAGCCACGTGGAGAAGCAGGTCCTCTCCTTTTGTCTCCTAACATAACTTGTGGGACACCGCCTGCTATAGGATAGTAAAAATAAAAATGTCTCTGTTCAAACTTGCAGCATCCGGGGGAAGGCTTTGCCGTTTCTGTTGACCCAGGTACTGTAATGGACATGGACACTCCCACCACGTTAGCCATCCGCATCGATTCTGTGAGCTGTTGGATGAGAACAGTAAATGGACACGGCCCCAGGTGTCCGACGAGAAACGTCCTAGCTTGGACTCAACAGTGTGTCAGGGACAGACACGAGCATTTCTGGCTGCTCATTACATATGATTCATATACATCTCCAATGTACTTATGAGAGCTCTGGATTCACTGACTGAAGGGGGCCAGGGAGCTGGCCTAGAGTAAACACAAGGTTTGTGCCCTCCAGCCAACTCCCCAGAGCTACAGGGGTACTAGTAACGCTCATAACCAGCAGATACTGCTTTCACAAAATTGCTCTGCCAGGAAAAGTGTTTTGGCAGGTAGATAAAAGGGGATGAGGAAGAAATCTGTCAGGTCTCCCACTTGCCCTCACACACTCAATTCAGCCCTCAAAGGGCAATCCAGTGCTGTGAATTGCCCAGCAGGGACACCAGCAGCCTCTGCTTCTATCTCCAGTTCTACGTACCACTGAGATGGTACCAACAGCCATAGCGGTGCTGCTGTGCCCTTTCAGGTCATGCTCCAGAGGCACAGCAGGCGAGTCCACTGCAGTAACCCCAGCTCTGAACCTCAGAACCCCAGTTCTGTGTGCTTTGCCACACAGAAATGAAAAAATCCTTGACCGGTTCCTGGAGGAGGGAGCGAGATGATCCTTGCTACTCACATTGCTTTGGTATCCTAAGGGCCTCGTTGTCAGCTGACATCACTTGGTGCAGAACTCCTCGGAACTGATAAAGCACTTTCAGACTCTTCTCCTCACCCACGCAGGGGTCGTAGAAGCCCGGCAGCCCAGCCTTGAAATAGGGAACAGACTGAGCATCAGGCAGTGGAATTCACAGCTCTTCAACTGACCAAACCCATTCATTACTGCCAGAAGGAGGAGGAAGGGAGTTTTGTGCCAATGAGATGAGATGAGATAAGCTAAAGAATTACTTCTGCAGTGGCAAGTTTTAAATGCAGAAAAGAGGGAATCAGGGAGTTGGGAAGTTTCTGGATGCAGCCCCAGTGTCTGTAATGCAGACCATCATGCTGCAAATACAGAGACTGTTTCACTGGCACTTGAAACACCCAGGAAACAGAAGCCTTTGGAGGTTCATAACACTTGATATGTAAATGGCTTCTGTAAATTATCTAGAGCCACCAGCTTCAGGCACAGCAGAGAATCCCCCTGCAGGAGAGCCCACACTTCAACTGGAGTTCTGAGTGACACATTCAAGCCCTTGAGCCGGGGCTTGGACAGAAACGTCACGGTACCTTGGATGCCTCTGTGAGGATGAGTTTGGAGTCTTTCACCAAGCACTGCAGGGGCACAGTCACATCTATTACTTTCACCTTCTCATTCTTCCTGCTGTTGTCGTTGACAAACTTCCCATACCAGGCGTTCACCACAATCAAACCTGCATTTCACAGGAGATCACAGACGTGATGAAAGGCTCTCCAAAACAGCTGGGCACACTTAGGAAAAGGCCACCCTGGCAGTTTCTCGTGCTGTCAATATTATTTACATTTCCCCTGCCTGGACTCATGCTTCTCCAGACTTAAGAATGTTTCTGCTTGGGTGTTCGTTAGCAATCTTCAGAGAATGACATGACTTCAATACCACCCTGGCAGGACAGTCCATGCAGATGTGTCTCTGCTTTGGAACATTCAATTGGAAACCACTAGCAAACATCAGAATCCTTATTTCCATGACAATTCAGGAGT
The DNA here is from genome assembly GCA_013389865.1 of Piaya cayana. NCBI lineage: Eukaryota > Metazoa > Chordata > Aves > Cuculiformes > Coccyzidae > Piaya > Piaya cayana. The sequence continues at coordinate 89,503 of WAAB01023760.1, read as the reverse complement.
GATCTGTGTAAGCCAGGGACTAGTGAAACCTAAACTGCTAAGTTCAGGCACCAGAAGGTGAATCATAATGGAATCTCCCCAACACAACAGCAATTACACTGTGCCTCACTGGGGTGGAAAGGAAGAAACAAACGTGCATTTCTCCTCACTAGCTATTCAGCCCTTGTACTGTTCCTTCATCCTCTCTCCAAACTTATGGAACAAATAAACAGTGTTTTACTCTTTACCCATTCTGGCTTCCTCCGCTTCAATTATCCTCCTGACTGACTCCTGCATTAACCGGACCTGTCGTAAGACAAGAGGCAGAGCAAAAATCAAGCAGGATCATAGACCACGTCCAAAACGGAAGAGCCCAGAGTGAGAACAGCTTCCTTTAAGGGGGATAAATTATGGGTGAGACTTACCGCAGCTTCAGCCTCCTGCTTCTTCTGAAGGATGTCGCTGGCTGTGCTCTCCCTTTGTTTCTCCAGCTCTCTGGCGTAATAAAGTCACAGAATTATTAGGGCTGGAAAAGACCTCTAGGATCATCTAGTCCAACCATCAGGCCAGCATCACATGTCCCGAAGTCAACGTCACAGCAGGTGCACCCAGTGGAGGGGATTCAGCCACAAGCTGGCAGCACCTGCTTAACCACCCGCCACAGCTGACCCATCCCCTCACACAAATGAGCTCAGTTTTAAGCTTTTTTCCCCCACCTTTCAAGATATTTTTGTAGGTTTCCAGAACTTGGTAGTACTGATGCTATAGTGAACCTCAGCGCCTCAGCTGGATAGGCCAACCCTGCACCAGGCTCCCGGGAGCCCCTGAATGGGACTTACAAGCTCTGAATTAAAAATAGTCTTTACGAGCTCACCTCTCCTTCTGTGCCCTGAGATAGGGTTTGATGATTAGCCTGTGCATGGCAAAGTAGACAACTAGAGGTCCCACGGTGGCATAGAACACAGCACTGGGGAGCAGCTGATCTGTTAGGTGCACAGGGAAGAAGTAGGTCTGGCTAGCCCTGTTCAACCTGGAACAAAAACAGGGACAGGTAAGAGGAAACTCAGAGTTCAGTGTGCTTGGTGAAGCACGCTTGTCAGCAGCGGGTACTGCTGAACTGCTGAACTAAAGGAGAGATGAATGAGGAGCTCAAAATGGTGAAATCTGACAAAACAAAACAAGACAATGGTAAAACAGAGCTGACACCACCTAGGGGCTGACCCTTACGTATCAGACACCTCTTGTGGTGGTAGCTGGCCCCTCTCTAGTAGTGTGATTGCCTATTCCAGTAACCATCAGTCACTAACTCAAGTATGTATGTTTGTACAGTGTTATAAAAATGGAATACAACTATTAATCCATAATTTTGGAAAAATCCCATCCACTCACCGTAACACTCCAAACCTTAGTTTTGGTTCTATTTTCAGAATATTTTGACGCGCACACGCACACAAAGACACACACATGCTGACAGAGGTGGCTCAGGCCCAGAGTAACGCTGGCAGAAGGCACACTTGGCTCCCAATGGACACCACTTGGATTAGAGGGGAGGGCAGCTGCAACCTTTCACGGTGACAGATCAATACACCTGTACTGCCCTAAGATCAGGACCTTCCCACCTGAACACTGAAAACAGAACAATGTAGGTTACAGTCAAGCTCTGCAAACTAGAGTTGCAATCTTGAACTGACTTGATTTTCAAAGACACTCCTTGGGGAACACCAACGCTGACAGTAGCTCCTAAAACGCTGTGCCTGGAAATCTTCCTCTCTGCTCCGTACTCCACTATGGTCCCAAAGAAGCCGGCCCTGGAACAACAGAACCAAAAATGGGTAAGACAGGGAAGGCTCCTGAATTCTCTTTACTGAAGCCTCTAATTCCCCAACAAGTAAAACATGGAAATACAGAGGCCGGCTATTAGGAGATTCTTGGTATATCTACAAGGTCAGATAAGCCTTTCTGGCTTGCAAATTAGTGAACAGACTACAAGAACTTCTGGTTTTCTTATTGGTGATGACGCAGAGATATTGCACACAAGTATTTTAAGTTCCACTTACCCGAAGAGGTACACAGAGCTAAACCTCCAAGACATCCACTTCAGCATTTACCACATTTAATTAATGAAAAGCACATCCCCAAAGTCCAAAGAAGCATTTGATTTGTGTGGAACCTGAAGGACCTTGACAACAGGAGGGAACAGAGCCTTCAGGCCGTGTGCAGTATGAGGTTCCTTTTGCAGACTTACTTGAGAGAACCTTTCACTCGTGTTTGATCCTCATCCTGAAACTTGTGCTGATAACTGACCATCATGAAAGAATGGGGGATTCCCAGCTGAAATGTGAGAGGCACAAACGTATCAAAGTGTACCCTTGGCCACCACTGAATATTCCCTCAAATTTCCATTCTTACCATTTAAGTGAAAACAGAAAACATTGCACTGCTTCCACTTACTTGTCACGGCCTGCAGTCTCTGCAGCCATGAAATCACAGAATCATTAAGGTTGAAAAAGGCCTCTAAGATCACGCCCAACTGCCCATGTTGTGCATCCTGACCATAAGATGAGCTAATCCACGTTAGACCCAACCACATTGGGTGACAAGTGCTGTGCTGAATGCAGCTGGTGAACTGTGTTACGTGTTCATATGAGACAGCACCAACTACTCCATTATCTGCTAGTCCAAACCCAAAATACTGCTGGAATGGAGCCACTGAGGCTCTTCCCTCCCAGGGGGTGATGCCAGTGTCCCCTGCGTACAGCAAGAGGACCCTCACCTGTAACGCCACAGTGAAATGGCTGGTTTTTGTATCCCGGACAATGCTCGTGTTCATGGCTGACTGGATGCCCCACCGCCACTGCAAATACCCCATCGTGTTCTTGTCGAGGTTGCGGGCTAGGACCGTAGTGAGGCCTGGGCGGATCCCACGGGACGAAAACTGCAGGGCAAGGTTTGTAGTGATGAAACTAGGAGAAATAAGGAAAACCCCCGTCAGTGATAATACACAGCTCCCAGACGACCTCTGTTCCCTTCTTACCCAGGAGCCTTGATGAATACGCAGGGTCTATCCTGCAAAGAGCACAATGCCGGAGGGTTTTAGGAAAAGCTCAAAGCTAGACTGCACTGATCGCAGCACCGCCCACCAGAGCAGGGCTATGCCCTCTTTTATTGATCTTTGCCACACTGCTGCAGCCAACACAGCAGGTTCCTTTCAGCCTTTGCTGTTCTTGCCCTCAGCACATCAAGTCCGGTCTTCTGCAGAGCCAGCACACCTGGCTGCTGAAGGTAGCAGCCCTGCTGTTTAATAATCCTCAAGCATCAGCTCCAAAAAGCAGGATTAAATGACTCTACAGGGAACGAGATCTCTGTATAAGCTCTGAGGACTGGCATGCTTACTAAATTAGAACATACAAAGAGAAGGAGGTCTACGCTGGCACCTGCAGTGCTCTAACATACGCTTTCAATCACAATCTGTACTTTGAAATCTCCCTTGCAACCCCAGACCTTTATTCAGTTGTAAACAGACACCACACTAGTGGCAAATCTGGCGTTATCTCCCTAATACATGACATATCTCCACATCAAGTCCAGTCAGAAGTCTCACAGGCAGAAGCCCCAGAAGAGCTCCACAATTTCTTGCTCTGCTCACACAGCAAACTCCTTTTCCTCCGATTGTGAGATCATGTCTTGAGTATCACTAATTCATGGCGAGATCAAATACAAGCCAAAGGATGTGGAACACACATCTTCCTTAAACTGGAAGCAAGAAAATGAGGGACACCAACACATAAAACGCACCTTGAGCCTAATAAGAAATACCTTGTTGTGTAGGACAGAAAAATCCAAAACTAACATGGAAAACAACTGAAGCCATATAGTTCCTTAGGGTGGAATATTAATCATTAGTCCATTTTTCTAATATTTACCATTTTGGGGTAAGGTTACGGAATATCTTCAGGCCAAAGAGAGGTCCCTGAAGGTCCCCTGCTCCAAACTCCACCTGTTCAAATGCACAATGCCAAACTGTTAGAAGAAAGCACCTTTCACAACAGTGACAAAGTACTTCACAAGTACTGTCATTTACATCACGGATATTTTACACATCTGAGTAACAGTTACCACGTTTCAGTATCTTCTCTTTTCTGTTTTGAATTCAGAATGAGGTGTAAGTAGCAGCCTCACAAGTAAAGCAAAGCCAGTTTCACAGTGCTACAGGCTTCTGCTACCAGGAAAATGGAGAAGAGCTTCACCACAGCCCCTGTACGGCAAAGAGGGCTTGGACACTGCCTTCTGAGGACAAGATCCTCAGGACAGCCTCACAGTATTGTCTGCAGTTCTGCTGCTGGACCATCTCTCAGCATCTGCAGAACATGCCTGCTGCTTCATCCACCGAGTGACTTCCAAGGCTGCTACTCAATGCTTACTTGGTGCTGCCTCGTTAACAGGAAACCCTTAAACCTGGTCCTTTCCATGACAAAACCCACAAAAACAGTCCCTGCGTCTCCCAAATAGGTTTATTACAGGGGGGTCTAAAAACTCTTTTAGTCAACTGACTTAAGACAACATCCACAAGCTCCTGTATTGCCAATATTACAGAATCCTGATGCAAATCAAATGCCTCCAGCCAATGAATTCTCAAACGAGAAGAAACCTCCTATTCCTCACAAGCTGAGGAAACAGGTTAGCAGGCACCAGTGTGCAGAAAGCAGCAGTTTCCTGAAGAAAACAACCACTCGGTATTGATCCAAGCAGCCCAAACCAGAGTGGATATAAACCCACAGAACAGCACGCTTACCTCTCCCCATCCCTTGGCAGATGTCACTCGTCTCAGAGCAAGATTGATCGACCCACCTCCGTTCCCGTTCTGGGTGGAGAGGTTACCAGACAGTATTGCTGTGTCCGTGGCAGTCAGCGGTGCCTGACAGACAAATACATTGATACAATTTGATTCCGGTTCACACATTAATGCAGGTTCTGCAAGGGCAGAATGGTGACTGCAGAGGCTGTAAGTGCAGAAAGATACACAGGCCTCTGGCTGACCCGCTGCCACATACTAAGCCCAGATGTTTGAGGCAGACATGGCAACAACTGCTGTAAATATTGTGGCCAAAGACCAAGAATGGCAAACACTGAGATAATTCTTAGGGCATCAGACATTTGTGACACCACGCTGAAGTCCTGACCCTGAGCTGCAAACCCTTCTAATCTCACTAGCAGACTAAACTTCAACTCCCTGGAACAGAAGAGACTCCCCCCTTCTCTTCCTTACCTCACTTTAAGAACCGTGCACTGTCTGTAACACGCTGCAGCCCAGTCGCACCAAGGCTCGCAGCACAGTCACCACACAGTCCTGCTGGAACTGAGCTTTCTCCCGCTCCCACCCATGCTGGCAATTGCCTCCCTCCATAAATCCAGTCAAGAGCCTCCTGAGCAGAGTTTCATCCTCTGCCGCTCTGCACGGTGCTGCCTGATGAGCTCCAACCCTGCTCGTGCCGGCGGCTGCCCCCCTCACCTCGATGGACTGGGAGATGTGCATTTTGTTGATCTCAATATGGGGAAAGCTGCTCCCGGGCACATCTTCGTACTCTTCGTCGTAACGATCGAAGAGGTCGGTGGCATCTATTCCAACACTAATTGTTCCCTAAGGAATGACAAGTGAAAAAAGCACTTAGCATTAACAAACATCCAAGGCACACAGCCCAAATGGCTGAAGCGTCCTGGTAAAGGGCTACATTCTTTGCAGGTTTTTTTCTTGTTCTGCAATTACCTTTTCCTGTTTAAAAAGGATTTCTTACAAAAAAGACAAACAAAAATTAATTATTACAATATTCTAATATAAATCACAAATTAAACTGGATAAAACAGTTTTTCAGCAGAAATGCGACCTGTAATGCTTGTCGGAAATTCTTGTATTGTAACACATTATAGAGGCAGGTAAAACGCTTGCACAGCAGGATTTTCCTTCCCCTACAACTGACTCCACACTGTCAGTATTTTAAAGTTGAAACACTTTGTTTTAGAAATAGAATTTCTTCAGTGGAACTTGTCAAGAAATCCAGTAATTGCTTTCTTCTCATGAGTTACATGAAGCAACTTCTGAGCTGCATCATTCACTTGCCATCGACTTCATTAGTAAAAAATTTTGTTTCCTTTTTCCTAGTTCATAACTCAATCTGGATTAAAGCTTGACAAAGGTAGGAAATATTTACCCCTTGCTGAAAGTCTCTCTCAGACCACAGAAAAGCTTATTCCTACAAAGAAACAGGCCCCAGCTAAAGAGTCTGCTACCTGCTGCTCACACAGACTAACTGCGAGAGCAGGTTTAGTTGAAAAGGGCACAGTTAGATCCTTGTCTGGGCCATGTAACTTCGAGAGGGTTTGGAAACCTCCCTGTAGACCTATTACACAGCATTCCAGCTCACAGAAAACGTACCAGTTGCAAGAAAGAAACCCTTCTGAGCACCAGAACAGAATGAACTCTGAGCAGCTCATATAAAGAAAATGAATAGCTGGGTAGGTACAGAAACCACTTACACAGAGTCCACACAGTCTGGCTCGGCTTCCAACTATTTACTCACTGCATGGACCTCTGACCTCTTCTCAATCCTTATTTTCCGATTTCTTACACAGCAAAAAATGGATAAATATCTTAATACAGGAAGGTGTGATTAATTCCAGGAGAACTCTAGAACAGGGGCTGCACCCCAACTGTTCACAAAATAACTTTTGGCAGGCTGGCAAATCTCAAAGCAATTGTGCTCATGGTTCTGTTCGTGGCACCACAAAGGATGAGCTCCTGCTCTTTATGCAGAAGGCCACGACTGTTCAGGAACCACCAGCAAAGTCACCTTCAAGGGCTCTGCTCTCCAGACGATGCAGCTTCTTCAGTTTCAGCCCTCTGCTACCCTGCACTGTTGAACCGAGGCCAAAGCAAGAGCGAAGCAAGGCAAAACCGCCAACCACCTGCTGCAGCCCTCTGGGAGGACACAGAGTGGAACAGCCAAAGAGAAACAGCAAGGGCCATTTCCATGAAATTCCAGCAAGTGCGCTCCAGAGTGGCCGATCAAACACTCCTAAATACAGGAGAGCATTTATTTTAACAACAGAGAGAAGTCTCTTTGTTTCTCCCTGGAACTCTTCAATTCGAGGAAGTGTAAAACCCAAGACCTTTTGCAACAGTCAGGATGGAAAGAAGGGTTCTCCTTGTGAAGCGCCACATGCAGTGCTGAACCTTGGCTAGAATGCAATTTTAAATTCCCAAACATATCTAAACAAGAGACATCATGGTGAGCACATTGAATTTGAATGGCAAAGAGAAAACTGTGTTTTCAACTCAGACCAGCAGCAGCAAAGCTTTCTCAAGGATTTGCACTAAAATCCCACTGAAAACCATCTCACTGTCCTCTGTGTTCGCAATGTGGTGCTTGTGCTCTTAGTAAAGAAGCACCAAGGTCCTCACATTCCTGAAATTCATTGTATCTCCTTTCTTTCAACAATACAAAATCTCATTATTTCCTTTTCACATCTATGAATTTTATAACAAATATCCCTCCCAATGGAAAAAAGGAAAACGCCTAAACGTATCCATGAAAATCCACAAGCCCTGTTCCTAGCAAAGGCGCATCCCGGGTCCCACCCTAGCTCCCAGCAGATTTTGGATCTAGCTGCCTGTTGCTGCAGCGAGGGGTGGGCTCCGTGCAGTTGCTTTACCTCCTACCATGCAGGTGAAGTTGCCCTCAGAGGTCTCTGGGTCCTGGCAAGGAAACTGGCTCTGGTGCAAGCACAGGAAAAGCAGCAGATGGCAACGTTAAAAATATTCCCAGAGAAGGACAGCAACCCCCTATGCCACCAGACAATGGAGAGGGCCCCCTGCTGCTCACTGCTTTCCATAGGCCACCTGCTCAGGCTCTTGGAAATGAAAATGCCCTCCCCAGAGAAAGAGCAGCAGGGAAAAGGCTGTCAAGCTCTGCTCCCGAGTCGGCGATGCACGTACACGACACACTGTGAAGCACAAAGTCAGCGTGGCAGGGAGCTGGGGATCAGCACGACGGAACCGTCGGAGATGTTACCTGGTATCAGCTTGTAAAACCACCTTTATGTGCCATCCTGCGAGTACGAAACAGACTTTGCTGACTGAACTAAGAGGTGTGCCAAGGAGAACACGCTCCCTCCTTACCTGTTTTCTTGGGGATTTACCTTCTGGAAGGTGACATTGGAACCTGTGCCAGACTAAGCCTTGAGGGACCCACGTTTCTTAGATGTCAACAGGATTTAATTTCTCTTAACAGGAAGCAGTTCTCAAATCAAGCAGTGAACTTTTCAACCCTCCTGCACATCTTTGAAAGTAAAAACAAAGCTCTAAAAGCAAATTGACGCGATTCGAAACCTGCCAAATTGCCTACATCTGGTTATTGCTCAACATTTCTGGTTAAAGCGCTTTATTTTTCTGGAATCGCTACACAGAACTAACAAAATGTTGGGAATTCTAAAATAACTCGTGTTCATGTATGAAATGATCACAGCTGCGCTACCGAATTCCACAGGAACACTGCCTGGAGAGACATTTCCATAGGCTGTCAATCAGCAATTGCTGTAAACACCCAGATGGCTAATTTTGTCACGGGACATCGGCTGGGACTTACAATGCAGCTCAGCTTTTACTGCTCACAGCGCTGGCCAGGCGTGCAGGGAGAATGTCAAATTCCAGAAGCCACAGGGAAGCACGAGGTGGAGATAACTGTGCCCTCTCCAAGAACGCCCTCTGACCCCAGCCACTCTCAGCTCCAACCTGCCTGGTCTGATGCATCCAGAAACCCCTTTCTCATTTCAAAGCTGCATTTGAATATCTCCCTGCATTGTTGTGACACTTCAGCTGTGTGCAAGGGAAACTGTCAGCAAACTGCAGGGCGTTTTTATTTGGAATATTGGAAAGAAATCAAACGTTTCAGCGTTAGGTCTGTTTTCTTGAAATTGCTGAAAGAGATATTTTGCTCCTACACATTCCAACTAAAAAGAAGAAAACTACCAACAGAGGATTCTTTTCAAAGAAGTGGCTGTTTTCCCTGCATTGTCCAAAGAAACTGCATCTTAAATAAGGGAAAGTAACTCCCTACATGTAGGCACCTAAGGGGTTTCTATAGCCCCTCATCTCAGCTCATCACACCTTGCCTATTCATAGCGATTTATGGATTCACCATTTGCTTACCTTTGGATTAGTTCGCTGCTGCAGTCTTCTCTCTTCCCTCTCTCTCTGCAAACGCTCAAATTCTTCCCTGATCTCAGCTGGAGTTCTCTTCCTTTCCACAACCTGCTCAGAAAGAAGTTAAAAATGCAAGAGAAAGAGGACATTTGGTACCTGTACTCGTGCCGCTGATGGCACGGAGGCCTATTGGCCTGGTGCGCTCTCACACGTTGCCCTGTTGCTCTGCATGGACCTCAGTACTCAGAGTTTGGAGGCAAACACCTGGGCCAGATCAGGTGATGAGAGAAACCCCCATACTTTGAAAGAAGGGAAAATGGTCTTGTGATTTCTAGTCCCTTGACAAAACCAGGGCAAACAGCTTCCAAACCACAAGTACAAGATATCGCAGCGCAGCGGTTCCCAGCAGCTCTCCATTAGTTTCTCTGCTAGGTGTACGCACAAAACCGAAAACGACTGCAAGTTTCTGGCCTGAGGTAAACTGATCAAGCAAGAGTTTTTGTGATTTCAGGCTATTCTGATTCACATCTGTTTACCTTACACTTCTCAGGATTTTAAACAGGTACGGCTCCAGGTATGGATAGAAGGTGTGAGATTTGGCTTTTCAAAGCAAGGTCAAGAATGCCACAGGCAGCCCTAAACTGTCTGTTACGCGCTGCCACTGCTCCACACCTGCTGCTGACCCCAAACTTGAACCTGGCACGGACCTGACACAGCACTAAATGATCCTGCAGCCGGCAGTGCGGTGCAGTCAGCTCAGACTGGCCATGGCTACCATGGGACTTGGCAACAGGAAAGCCAGGAACACCCAAGTCCTCTTTCAAAGCCCCAGGAGCACAGAAAGAAATTCTAAACTCAGAGGGCAGTTGATGCTGACGGAAAAGTTTCAGATGAGAAATATGAGAGCAGACGGACAATAACAATGCATTCGTCTCAAAGATTCTGCCCGTCACAGTAACATCCTACTAAGGAAATCTGAACATCAGATTTATTGTTCTCTGGTCAAGTGAAAAATGTAATATTTGAAAATCCCTCATGGTGTTTCATCAGAGAGAAACAGAGATAACTAGACTGGATGCCTTCAAACAAACAGGCATTTATCACCATCCAGGTGTCAGTGCAGGAATGTTACATAAAGGTGAGTTTGGCCAATCCCACTGGCCATAAGGTGCTAAATTTCTCTCACCTCCCATCCTTCCATTTCCAGCCCTCTCCTCCCATATATGTCATAGATGGCTCTGGTCTGTGGGTCACTGAGCACTGCAAATTAAAACCAGAAGAGAGAAGTTAAAACCACCAGAGTTTTCAGTCTTGTCAAATTTGAGACCAACACACTCATGTCGTTCGTAATTCAAGCACAGATCCTGGAAACTCTGTTCTACAGCCGTGCCCACTTTTCACATTAATTCCTATTCACGTTTTTACATCTCACTCATTGCAGAGTTCACACTGCACTGCTCCTCTGATTTACAGGACAGAAGCAGGAAACAGCATCGCTAGCTGTCGGCAAACTATCATTTCATAATAATAACCATCTTCTTCAAACAGCACAGAACCAGAACCCCCTTCCTAAAAAACCCCTGAAACAGTTTCTGCAACCCCAGGCTTCCCCTGACCTTCATAAGCTTGGTGAACGAGGTTGAACAGCCGCTCAGCTTGTGTTTTGAGCTCCGGATCTCTGTGCTTGTCAGGGTGATAGAGCATACACAGCCGGCGGTAGGCGGCTTTCAGCTCCTCCTGAGAGGCCTGCGGGAAGCAGCAAAACCAGAGTAAAATACAACCAATGGCATTTAAGATGGACCATTCTCAAGATCAGCCCTAAGAGAGAATTCCATCTGCTATTACATGACATAACCATTGCTTACACAAACTCAAGAACGGACTTGTGTTTTGTAACATCAGCTAAGGAAATGTTAATTTATGCACACCTGTGTTTTCCACACTATTTGTAGAGCAACAGCTCATCAGTGTACATCTAGGTATAAAGAGTTAAGTAAATTAAGCCCCCACCCAAGCAAACTGTGTTCGTACATTATTTTCATTGGGCCATCGCTGTCTCAATTCAATGCAGAACAGCAAGGAAAAGGAAAGACATATGAGGAAATTTTTCCTAATATCCAATCTGAACCCTCCCTGGCACAACTTGAAGCTGTTCCCTCTCGCCCTGTCATCTGTCACTCGGCAGCAGAGACCAGCACCCACCCAACTACAAGAGTTTCCATCCCTCAGGGCAGGGGTTGAACTGGATGGGCTTTGAGGACCTTTCTGACACAAAACATTCTGTGATTCTGCTACATTCATTGTTTTTCTGGGAATTCATTATCATCGTTTTTCACCCAGTCTCTTGTTTACATCACAGTTTCTCTGTGTATTCAGAAGCCTCTGATGGGCTTTATCTCACCTCCTTCCCCATCGTGTCCTCCTGGGGAGCTCAGGTCTGCCCTCTGTTCCCCCTCCTGTCCTTTCAATACTTCATTTGTTCCTTGTTACAACCAGCAAACAAGCTAAACTCCCGTTTCAATCACGTTCCTTCTGACTGCACGCTGGCTAAGATCTGACTCTTAGTATCCTTATAATCGTCTAAGCTAATTCATTCCCTTAACGTAATCACAGAATCATGGAATGGTTTAGGTTGAAAGGGACCTCACAGCCCTCCCAGTCCCACCCCTGCCCCGGGCAGGGACACATCCCACAGGATCAGGGGCTCCCAGCCCCATCCAGCCTGGCCTTGAACCCCTCCAGGGACGGGGCAGCCACCCCTGCTCCGGGCAGCCTGTCCCAGGGCCGCCCCCACTCGGAGTGGAACAACCCGCCCGGGCCCCCCGCGCAGCCCCTGCGAGCAGCCCCCGCCCAGCTGTCCTGGACCCCTTCAGCCCCGGCGGCGCCCGCGCACCTCGCGCCGCACGTTGAGCAGCCCGTAATAGTCCTGGTTGTCCGGCAGCTCCTCGCCCGCGGCCGCCGCCATCTTCCCGACCTCTCACCCCGCGCCGCGCGCCCCCTACCGGCGCGGCGGACCTGCCNGTCCAGTCCCACCCCTGCCCCGGGGACAGGGGACACATCCCACAGGATCAGGGGCTCCCAGCCCCATCCAGCCTGGCCTTGAACCCCTCCAGGGACGGGGCAGCCACCCCTGCTCCGGGCAGCCTGTCCCAGGGCCGCCCCCACTCGGAGTGGAACAACCCGCCCGGGCCCCCCCGCGCAGCCTCCGCAGCCCCTGCGAGCAGCCCCCGCCCAGCTGTCCTGGACCCCTTCAGCCCCGGCGGCGCCCGCGCACCTCGCGCCGCACGTTGAGCAGCCCGTAATAGTCCTGGTTGTCCGGCAGCTCCTCGCCCGCGGCCGCCGCCATCTTCCCGACCTCTCACCCCGCGCCGCGCGCCCCCTACCGGCGCGGCGGACCTGCCCGCGCCCCGCGGGGGGGGGGGGGGAGACGGGGGCGCTCTGCGCATGAGCGTCTATGGACAAGGCGAGTCGCCCTGTCCGCATGCGCTTCGGGACGGGTCGAGGGAGCGCTGTGCGCATGCGCCTCAGCCGGGGCCAGGGCCTTGTCCCTTCCGCATGCGCAAAGCTGTGCAGGCGTGGCGGAGCTTTTGCGCACGCGCCTTCTGCGGGATGTAAGCCCGCCTCCTGCGCATGCGTCTTTTATGGGCTCTAAGCCCGCCTCCTGCGCACGCGCAAAGACGTACGGACGGCGACGCTCTTGCGCATGCGCTTCTTTAGGCTCTGCGGCCTGTGCTGTGACGCATGCGCTGAGTGTCGCTGCCGCCGCGCGGCCCAGTGCGCATGCGCATATCATGGGCGCCAAAGCCCCTCGCCGCGCGTGCGCAGAGCCGTTCCTGCCGGCGGGGCCTCGCGCGCCCCCTCGCGGCAGCGTTCCCGCTCTGGCGCACGCGCACAGCGGCCCCGCCCC
>WAAB01023760.1:63939-76373 GCA_013389865.1 Piaya cayana | reverse complement strand
CCGGAGCGCGAGGCGCGGCGGCGGCGGGCGGGATGCGCGGTGAGTGCTCGGCGGGGCGCGGGCGGCCGGGGCAGAACAGACCGCGGACACCGACGAGTCCCAGCGCCAGCCCCCCCCGCCGCGGAGCCGCCCCGAGACCCGCCGCCCCCGGGGCTGTCGGTCCGGTGCCCCCGAGCCCTTTGGGGAAGGGATTCCTCCTGCTCGGGACACCGTGGAGCCGCTCCCGGGGCTGGAGGGGCTCCGGGACAGCCGGGCGGGGGCCGCTCGCAGGGCCTGTGGGGGCAGGACCGGGGGAGCGGGTTAACCGGGGGTGGGGGTTTGCTTCACTGCGGGGGGGGGCGGCCCTGGAACAGGCTGCCCGGAGCAACGGGGGCTGCCCCGTCCCTGGAGGGGACCGAGGCCAGGCTGGATGGGGCTGGGAGCCCCTGACCCAGGGGGAGGTGTCCCCAGGGCAGGGGGGGGACTGGGTGCGGTGCGAGGTCCCTTCCAGCGCAAACCCTTCTGTGATTCTGTGACACCTGATCCGGAACGCGCTGCTCACGATTCATGGAATCACAGAATCGCTGGGTTGGAAAGGGCCCCTTAGATCATCGAGTCCGAGTTGGTGCCCTGTTGCCCTCCAAGGTGGCTGAACCACGAGAGGCCGCTTGGCAAGTCGTACCCAGGAGTGAAATGGAGGGAAAAGCCCCAAAAGCGCAGGGAGCAAAGTGGGTTTTTAGCAGAAAGTGCCTCCCAGGCTGTGTTTAACCCTTGCGTGCAGGTTGGCGTTATCTCTGTGTTGAGGTGGCCAGGAGGAAAGGCAAAGGCTTTCCCGCTTGCGGCTGCGTGTCCCTCGCTGCCTGTGCCGGGCTGGGGCGCTTTGTGAGGAGCTTCTGGAGGAGCCCTCGGTAGCAGCAGCGCAGGCTGGCGAGAGGCTGGAGCTGTGCCTTCCCATTCCAAAGCTGGGCGGGTCTGTTCTGGGTTTTATCCTCACGTAGCTTTTGTTTGAAAACAGGTATGTTTTAATGTTTAATGTTGCTTTCTGATCCAGGGGTAGTTAACGAGGAAGAATCGATCGTGTTACAAAGGTTCCTCTGCGCTCGTAGCGAGATGCAGTGCTTGGAACGAGAGGCCCACAAAGGCTCGTTTTCTGAGAAACCCCACGGAAACGGGTCTGTTTTACAGGGAATCACCTGGCAGCAGCCTTTTCCTGAATGAACCCACCTGCTACACTCATTTTTTTTATCTCCACGTGGTTCAGGAGTCGTTGAGTCTGTGCAGAATGCGGAGAAGGCTTGAGGATGGCAGTTGCCATGGCAACGCTATTTCCCATGGATTTTGGTCCCGTTGTGGTTGTGCTCTTCTCCTAAGGTGCTGTGAGAGCTGAGGGGCCCCAGGGCATCTTGGTGGCAGAGTGACCGGGAAGTCTTCCCCTTCCCAGACTGATCTAACACTTTCCTAAAAGGCCCAGCTGCTCGTTGCCAGCGCTGGCCACCGCTCCGCCTGCGTCACAGATGATGCAGGGGAATTTTCTGGGAAGAGTCCACAGATGTCACATCTTGGCAGGGAAATGTAGGAAGAGAGAATTGTAGCTTTAGGGAGCTAAATATGAACTGTGCTTTCTAAGCATGTAGAGAGAGCTCTTTAAAACCCTAAAATATAACAGAGGAAATGGAACAACTATGGCAAAAAGCAGTTTGGGAGGGGGAAAAAAAGGGTGACAAAAAAGAAAAGTGTGTGTTTGTGCTCTATTGACTTGCCAGCTTTTGGTTCAGGGTGCCCACATCACCACTCGCAGGTCCCTCACGCTGCTTCAGAAGGCATCGGGGTGCAATATCTTGTGTTAGGTGTGTGCTCTGGGTTGCAGTGTGGAGCAGAATGTGCCTGAGAGGCTTTCAGGAGGGTCTTTCAGGAGGGTTTGAGTGGTCTCTGCACTTGTTGGAAGGACATGGTGACGTGTCAGTGTGTCTGAGCTGAGGCACCAGAGAATCGTGCTGCCTGGTGAGAAGGGGACAGCAAACAGTGGATGTCCCTGTCTGGAAAATTTGGTTTGGAGTTAAACTAGTTTTTTTAAGCCGAGGAAGCATCCATGTTTGTTTTTCTCTGGAATGCTGACTCCTCTACAACAGGCAGAGGTGTTCCACAATCGATTAGCAGGGGTTCCTTCCGTCTGCCGAGTCTTTCCTCTAGGCTAGCAGGCTGGGTGGGAAACCGTCTTCCCTAGTCTGGAGAGAGCGGCCAGGGGCTGAGGGGAGGCCTCATTTAGCAGGTTTTCTTAGTAACTGGAATCATGTAGTCATCGCTGGAAAATTGCCCCCGCACAAAGTGTTTTTGCTAATATTAACTTTAGTTCCATCTCAGCTCAGTGGAGGGAAAAACTAGAAAGTGCCATAAATCCAGCCGAGCTTGTCAAAGCTGTCAAATTACCCTCTGATAGAGCTGCTGCCTCCTAATGATTGCAGCCATCAGCCAGAGAGGAGATGCACGCGGTGGGGCCGCGAGCGCAGCGCCGGGGTTCAACACCGTTAGACTTTTAATGTAGTGTCATCTGGGGGCTCTTTGGCGCTGGTGGAGGGTGACGCACTGAGTGGAGCAAGCTCTTTACCAAAACAATAAGAAATGTGAGGACGCAGACGTGCGCTGCCCCACTCTTACTGGCCGGATTAATGCTGACTGCTGAATTTTGGTAAAGGTCTTCTCTGGTCCCATTTATTAGCGTTAGGAGTCCATCGAGATAATGTCTTTTCACGTCTAAAGACGCTATTGATTTTCTGTTCTTGTTGTCCTGAATCGTGCGTGGTGTGTCTATGGAGCAGTGACAATCCTCCATCACTGGCTTTATGGGAAAAGAATGGTTATTGAATCTCTTCCCATAAAATATAATCTCTTTCTCTCTTCCAGAATTCGCCAGCCCCTGTGGGAATTCCTCCTGTTATCTCTTTGAGGAAATTGATTTTTTTTTGTCTCTGCTTTGTACACTTGTGTTTAGTTTTATTTTTAATTTGGCTCATGTGGTATGAAACAACGGCTTCCTTAGCATCAAGCACGCTTTCTCAGTGTTGCATTGCTGCTGTTTCATATAGATGAACGCTCTCAGGATGTTTTACGATAAAATAAAGATATTTGCTCGGCACAAGCCTCTCTTGTTGTTGCTGGGAGTTTTTTTACCCCGGGTGAGTCACTGCCCTGCTCTCTCTTCCAGGCGGGTCTGGGATGCTGACAGGTTTTCAACTGCATGTAGGTAAATTTGGGGTGAGTTTCTAGAGTCGACGCTGGCTGGTGGGATTTGGATGAACGACGCCGTAGTGGAGCTCACAGGCTGCAGTGCTGTCTGCTCGAGGAGCGTTGGGCTTTGATCAGCGGCACAAATACTCTGTCAGGTTTGTCCTTTCCTCTGTGTAGCAAATAACTGACTATGGGACTTTTTCCTTTCAGGGAGGAAACGGCAACATGAATTCATAGATGATGAGTAGGATGCCAAAGCCAGAGATGACAGTGCTCTTGAAGAAATGCTGGGTAGAACAAAAAGGTAAAAGGAACAGCTCATTGAGTGCATTTTGGAGCCTGTGGGCCCTCATGAGGCAGACGGCACCCCCTCAAACCCCAGCCCAGTGTTCTGGATTCCCTCTTCCTCCATTTGCATGAGCCCCAGTGATGCTGCTCACTCCTGACCTACTCTGCCTCTGCTAGGTCCTCCCCACTGCCCCACTGTACTTGGAATGTGTCCTTGCATGCACGCGCTCGCAGACCCAGCCGCCTCATCCCCCCTCGCAGCTCATGCTGCCCCATTAGCCTAGTGATCATACCAGGTCGTGCTGCCCTGCTTTGTGAGGAATAAGGGATGAACTCAACCAGCTAATTTGCAGCCAGTGCTGCTCTCCTGAGGTGACGGTTCGGTGCAGCCATAGCCTGTGCCATTTCTTTTTTAAACCCGGGCGGATACGTGTGGTTAAAGTATTTGAAAAGCATTGCAAACAGGTTGCCTCCATGAGGTATAAATTGCTCTCTGCTACTCTGGTGCTTTTGACTGCATTTTGTGTTAATGCTGTTGAGATGCCCAAAGGAATCGCTTCTTCCTGGCTCTTTCATTTGGAGAAATGATCTCTGTAACTGAGGTGCAATAGTCCACTTGGGGGCTGGGGGCAGTCGGAGGCAGCTGTGATCATGCCTGCACAGCTGGAAGGTGGAAGGGCCTTCGTTCCCCTCTGCCAGTGGCAGCAGAAGTGGCTGAAGCTGCTGATGAGCAGCAGGAAAGCCGCAATAGTAACGTGCTCTCCTTGGGATATTTTCATCCTTGTTTAGGGAGAGATGGCTCGAATCCCCCAAAACTCAAAAGTAAACTTTCTCCTTGCAAATGTGCCAGATCTCTAGTAATGATCCCAGCGTTGCTCCTGCCTCCTGGCTGTCTCTGGCAGCGAGTGTCCAGGGCAGAAGGACATTTCTGTGGCAGCAGATCCCGACAGTACGGGAAGCAGGATGAGGTGTGAATGGCGGATACATATAAATAGCAGATCTGTTCAGAACAACGATCAAGGAGGAATTTGCTATGGTTGGGTGTTGGTGCCAGTTGTAATTTTTGTGTGCTTAAACCGTTGCTAATCAAGACAGGGTCTGTCATGCAGAGCAGTGCACAGGGCAGAGTTGAGGCTTTCAGATGCGCTACCACCACAGCCTTTCCTGAAGATCGTTAGCACAGTTTTGACAGAGTCAGAAATTACTTCTTTGGGCTTTGAACTGCTAGGAAATTGAGAAAGCCAGCAATTTCCTCTGTGTACCAGGTGTCTAGGAAGGGAGCTGCTGGTCTTCTGTTGGCTTTTGGCACCTCATTCCTTACTGGAGTGTTTTCTGCAGCAGCGCAGCTTAAACCAGGCGCTCGTAGCTTAAACCAGGCGCTCGGTGCCTTTGGATCCTTTCAGCCAAGCGCGTACAGAGCCCGTCATGGGGACAGCTCTGCATTAGGCATCGCTTTCATCTGTCAGAACCTGTTTTCAGAACATGGAGAGCTTGCCAGAAAGCCAACCGTTTACACTTTGAAGATGAGAGACATATAGGAATTACTTAAGAGATCCCATTTTCCACGGACAGCCCTCTGAATTTCTTGTTGAGTTGGTGGCTGGAAGCTGGGAACCTGTATTCCCTACCAGCTCCTCTCTCCAAAACCTGCCTCAGCTCCCCTCCGGTAGAACAGTTCTCTGAGAAGTCGTCTGTTTCTCCTGCTGTATCAGTGACAATATGATGTGCGCTCAGTTCTGCGGTTTAATTCTGCCTCTATTTAGTAAAATGCTTTCCCATTGTTGGCACGATGCGGAGGTGCTGGGTGCTACAGGATGTCCTACAATCCTTTTCTATTTAGGCCATGTGATGTCACAGGGCAGGAACAACGCCAGGTTCAGCTCTTGGTGAAAAAGTAGCGATTTGGGAAATGTAACCATGTCTGAAATACAGTATAAATATCATTTGAACTGCAGATTGTTTATTTGAAATGGTTGCTTGCATAAGCTGTCAAATAGTTAAAATATACAATGGTATAATTTTTAGTTCATTAACACCAGAGTTGAGAATTCAGGCATACTTAAAATAGTAAGTAGCAAATTTCTGTGGTTGTCAATCCATATTTTGGGAGATCTGATAGCTCTGTTCGCTCTTTTTCTCTACATGTGTGCGTTAAGTCTGTTGGTATGTTATTTAGCTCTTTATAAACTCGGATGTAAATCTGTTACACTGTTTGAATTTTGAAATTCTTCGCCATCAATCTGGAAAGCTTTAAGTCTGCTAAAATTGGAGTGCAGTCAGCGCTGGCAAGGAGCTGCGTCCTTACGGCTGCGCCGGTTCCCCAGAGCCAGGACTTGTAGCCGTTCCCTGTTCCTCCTGCTCGCTGATCAGGGCTCTGGAGCCCAGCCAGTGCGGCTCGATCGGAGCACAGCACCCTGTGAACCCAGTGTCACAGCCGGCTGGGGGAACAGAGCACAGGGAGCAGTTAAATTGTATTTGTTGTGGTTTCGACCAAGAGCATTGTCAACATGGTATTTTACTCCTGCTGCCACTAACCCTTGGCTCAGGGAAGGTGCGTGATGCTATTGCTTTAAGGTGGCGGGTGGCCGCGAGCTGTGCTCGGCATCGCCTTGGCCAGATCCGGCACCGCGGCACGTGCTGTCAGCTCAGCAGTGGCTGGAAAGCTCAGATAGGAGCAGGTTTGGCGTCAGCATAATCAGTTCTGTGGGCATTGTGCTTCGGAGGTTGCCAGCTCCTCGCTGTTTCTTCTTTCTTGCAGCACGTGTTATTTCTGTGGCCCTGAGGACAGGCTGTTGCCTGCTAGACCAGCGTGTGGGTTTTTGGTTTCCCTTCAGCCTTGTAGCACTTGGGTTTTCCATTGCAGGGAACACTGGGAAATTCGTATCCTGGTTTGCTCACTGTCCTGCTAACTCTTTAACTGGCTGAGGTGGTGGGAGATGGTGGCAGCAGGAGCTGGTGTGCTCTTCGCTGTTCGGGTGACACGGTCTGACAGACAAGGCTGTGGAGCTGGGAAGGCACAGGGCTGATCCTAGAGTCGCATCCAGTTGTTCCGTGAGCCTCGCCTTACCACTTGATACCAGTCCTCACTCAAAAGCAGGCGGAGCTTTCAAAGTACCTCATACTATGTTCGTGTTTAGCCTGTGTCTTGTGAGCATACAAGAAAGGAAGGTGAATCACTCTCTCGTACACTTTGATCTTAAAGTTCAGTGCTGCTCCTTCTCTGTAAGTGGTTTGTCAGACAAAATTTCTTAGTCACTGTATTTGAAGATCTCGCCCTCAGTGTCAGAGGCAAGGCAGCTGGAGGAGATGCGGTTAGAATCCCTTCAGCTTGTGAGCGTTTGATTTGGTGTGGAGTATTTCACAGGCCCATCAGTGTGTTTTAATGAGAGCAGAGCTCCTGTCAGTGGCTGCTGCGACAGCTGTGGGCACTGGGAGGGCTCTCCACTCGCTGCGTGGGATCAGTGTGGTGGCTAAGAAGGGGCTTGTAGCAATTCCATAACTGGGACTTTTGTAGAGGGGTCAGTGCACAGGGAGGAAAATGGTAAAAAGTCCCCATTGTGGTCTGGGATGGTTTTCCTTGAATGCCATCACAGCAGTATGACCTTTCTTTTGTGTGTTTTGCAGCTTGCACTGTGTAGAAAGTCAAATATGCTACCTGCATGACCCCAAGGTAGAGGTTTGGGGTGAAACTACCGGTTTTTGAAATGAAAGAGCCTCATCAGCACCAAATGAGGTGGGAAGTGTTCTGTTTCCAGAATTATGGGGTTAATGTAGGCACTGAGTGTGCCAGGGTGATTGTAGATGTAAGCGCTGATAGAGAGAAGGTCCTGGACCTCCTGTCGGTGTTCAGATGAGGTTATGCATGCTTGTGTTTTGGGAGGATTTTGTGCATTGTTTCCCTGGCAGGAATAGCCCTTTAGATAAACATTAAATACGGACTGAGGAAAAGAGACTGCATATCCCTGAGCGCTGAAAGTGACGCTTCATAAGGACCCTTTTCAATTTACAGTTGGATAAGAAGGGCGATTTAGCGATACTCCATCCTTGCCTACAATTCTGCGGTTTGACAGGATCGTGTTCCTGGTTCTTGCCTTGATGCTGTCCCAGGCTGAAATACTTCATATTCAATGCTCTGAGATCTGTAAATAATTGACGTACCTGTCTTAGCAGCTGCAGATCAGCAGCAAATTGTATTGTTGGTGAATAATAGTGGTGATGTTCTGTGTTTTTTACATCTTAATTTTCACTCTGATACTGAGAGTGTGGGAACTGATTTACTCTGCTGCAGGAAAAAACTGTTGGTGTTGCAGTCCTTTGGGGGAGGAAGCTTAGGGGAAAGTCAAGAACTTGCAAGTGCAACCCTCTACGTAAAGACTGGCTATTTCTGTGTATTTTCTGCAGATACTGTGTGTGTATTTTCCTCAGTCCCTGCGACTCTCATGGGTCTTACAAGAACAAATTGGTTTAATGGTTAGGCAAGGCTTAGGCAAATGCAGCAAGAAAACTCTGTAGCTAAAACTAATGAGAAAATATTAAAACAATCATTTTTACTGGTAAGAACTAGGGGATAGCCATGATGGCAGAAGAAAAGGTTTGTGTAGTAAGGCACCAGACAGGCACCCAGGAGAGAACTGGATCAGCTGCGTTGCCACGGTCCCCCTGCCAGCAAATCACAATTGTCTCTGGTTTGTGGTACTGGAATAACACTCCCACTTGGTTTATCTGTTCATAACTAAAGGTGAGACGAGTCAGGGAAGTTCCTTCTGATTGTGAGTTTATAGCATGGCAGAACCCAGTTGTGGTGGAGTCCTTTAAAGGTTTGAGGCGATGATTTCAGCAATAATGCTTTTTAATTGAAAGCAAGGACACTCTTGTTTGTCCATGATGCTTCCATGTTAAGAATACACAGAATAAATTGCAGGAGTGAAGTCGTGGTTTGGTAACTCCAAGATGGGTTTTGAGGCAAAGAGCAGAGCCTGATGCTGCTGTCATCGGGAGTTCCTCGGGGACAGACTGACACCCTTAAATGTGACTCTGCCTCTGGCTTCCAGGTCCTGAACCTGTGTGGCTTTCAACGCCTCCTGTCTGTTACCATCATCAGTTTCTACTCCTTCGGTTCTCCTTTTGATCTTCCCTTGTCATCTTCCATTACTCACTCTTCTGTTTTCAGTGCCTGAGGCTGACATTTCCATACCTCGGTGACTAAAGTTTGGCTCCTAGATCCGTATTTATTCAGTTAATATAGACAGCAGTCCAATTTCAGAAGAGTTGAGTATCCTGGGGAAGATATTTGTTTAAAAGCAGAGAAATTTAGGCATGTACCTTCAGGAATCTGAGACTTAAACACACTTTCCCGTTATTGTTTGCTTCAGCTGTCGCTGGAGATGTGATATCAAACTCACCTGAAAATCGCACTTGTCCTGAGCCTGTTGAGGGGAAAATAAGAAGTGTGGGCAATGGCCTTTTCCTCCAGGGACAGTGGTTCCTGTCTGGCTCTCTGTGCGTGCTGTCGGTGGGCTCAGCGCTCCCCACTTTGAGCAGCACGTCTTGGCCAGTGCTGAGCTGGGAGCTGTTCGTCCACTGCTGGGACAGAGCCAGTTGTGGATCCCTGCTCTGCATGACAGCCCTTTCGCTGCTTTGTAGGGTTCACACTTTCTTCCTGCCCTGTGGGCACTGAGGGCAGCGTTGCCGGGGAGAGGGGTTAGGGTGTGGGGGCAGGATGCTCCCAGAGGGCAGCAGCCAGGCTGTACAGCTCGTTATGGGATAGCGACCGCTTTAAAAAATGGAATTAAAAAGAGATCCTTCCACGTACCTCATCGCTGACTGCTCTGAAACGGTGACTGAAGCTATGTGGGTGACAATCATATTGCCTCCTTAAACTAAATAACTCGATTGTCTTATTAGAACAGAGAGCAAAGAGAGATGTCCTGAATACGCTGTAGGAAATTGTCTTTACTATATCTAGCCCAGCATTTATGAGCATTGTATATATTATTTGATTTTGCCAGAATTACATAAACCGGGGGAGGGGGGATTGTTAATGTAAGTTGACTACCAGAGTAAATCACAGCCTAATTATTCTCTCTTTCTGGCTAAAATTAGAATTTGATATAACGGTCAATAGACGTTTTCTTTAATTTTTGAGACATAATTTCTAACAGCTAATCCAAATGAATTGGAGAAAGTTGCTGCAGAATTGAAAAAATAAATTATCTGAATTTTATGGTGACTTACTGGTAAATCCCCTTAGTTGGGAGCTTTAATTTACCTCATATTTCAGTTTGTTCTCCTCTAACTGGCTTAGGGGTGTATATTAGAGCAAAAGCATCATTATTTTCTCTAGTGCCACCAGGGTGCTTGGAGCACTAGCACAGGGCCTGTTCCCTTAGGGAAAGCAAAGATCGAGGGGTGCAAGGGAGGAATGTCGGGGCTTGTGGCCGCACAGCGGGGCCGGTGCTCTGCCCTGGCTGCAGCAGAGCTGGGGGCTGGCACCCACGTGAAACCTGTGTTTGGGGATATTGACCTGGTTTTGATGAGCTGGGGAATGCAATTCCCCGTCACAGATGTGGGGATGTACTGGGAGGCAGCCATGGATTCGTACATGGTCACTGACTTGCTTGAGCCTCGAGTTCACTTCCAGAAGCAGCTGCTTTCGTGTAAGTGGAGAGTGGAAAGGGCAAACCCGTGGCATTTCTGTCACTGGGGGTGAGGATTTAGGCATCCTGTTCACGCTTTTATTTTTGTACAAACACTTGGTGTTTATGGGTTCTGAATCAGGAAGTGAGATTGTACAAACAACTGAAAAGAAAAGGGGTTCCACCATTGCTATCTGAGCCATTAAAACTGAATTGTTTTGCTTTTTGATGCTTGCCATAGCAACGGTGGGCGTGTCGTTTGCTGAATATCCATAACGGGATACTTGGAAATATTCTGTTCAGTTTTCCCTCTGCATACGACTACGCATGACAAATCCTCCGTTAACCCAGTTAATGAGGCCAGACCCACTGCTGCCATGGAATGTCCAGGGAGGGTTTTTTAAAGAACTTTGTCTTTCTTCTCCCGCTTAACAAACCCCAAACACTGATCATCAGAAGAGCAGCACCTTTTATCAGGGTGCCATTAAAATTATTCATTATTCCAACTTTAAAAACTCCCGGCACATCCACTTCTGTGCCGCTTATCAGCTGGAGGTAGCTCTGTTTATGCCCCTAGAAAGGTAAGACCGCAGCAGTTTGTCCTCTACCCTACATGAAGAGAGTCCTCAGCAGAGATTAGACCTTGGATTTTTAAACAGCGGGGAGCTGGAAACTTGAAAGATACCAGCACACTCCAATTCAAATGGCTCCTTTCTTATCATTTTATTGCACAAGGAATTAAATGGAAATATTTGGGACTTTGCTGGCATGTTTAATGAAAAATCCATGTTCAAATGGCATTAATATCACATAGATCACACTGCTGCAATAACCTATATGCTACTGTTAAAATTATGTGTGATTTGGGTGTATAAGAGTCAGTTTATCAGGGTTTTCTTCTCCTGCTTCCATTGAGGCAGAGAATGTTCATTAGTGGCGTGCAGCAGAGTTCATGCGCTGCTTCAATAGCCCCTTAAAGATGCCTTCTTCGTCTCATCCACACAATTCCCATTGCCCTTATGGACCAAGAAGGATCTAGAAAGCCAGGCTATGCTCCCAACGCCTCTTCACAGATCAGATCACGCGCCACTGCCGAGCTGGCGAGGGCTGTGTTAGCTCTGGGATGGAGCCACATCCACCTGCTCCGTGGAAGTTCCCCCTTCCCCAGCCCACGGGGCTGGTGTCCTCCACAACCTTGCCAGAGCGCACGGACTTCGTTACTCTGATGAGCCGCAGAAGCTCATAAGGAACTCCCTGAGCTTCGAAGAGGAGGGAGAAATGGACACGTGGGCACGTGTAACTGCTTTTGCATTTCGTTATGTTCCCGGGTGATCTCAAGGTCTGACCCCCTGTGGAGCACCTTATGGTTCCCCCTTCTCGAGAGCACGAGGGGGAATGCTGTGGCGCAGGCTGTGGCCACAATAGATGTTTGTGCTGCTCTCCCCAGCAGTAACGAAAGGCTGTTCGTGGCAGCAGTTGCCATCTCCATACTTGGGAGCAGCCTGGGCTCCTGCTTGCCTTTCAGCCACAAGCACCGGTGTCTGCAGAGCCGAATCCAAGCGGTGCTCTGACATCATTGTGTTTGGTAGCAGAGAGAATCTTTGTCACCTGGAGGAGATGCGTTAGCTCCACCATTTCTCATCTTCTCACTACCCAGTCTTGCCCAAATACCAAGAGGCTCGAGCTCCATCTGAGCACCATCCTGACGGTGACCTTGTTCCGCAGCGGGCCCGGAGGTAAGCGGGTGTGGAGGAGCCAGGCAGCCGGGATCCGTGTGCTGGCGCGGGCCCGTTTCTTGCTGGAGAAGAGCGAGCGGGCAGGTGTGTCTGCAGGGGAGACGCCGGCACCTGCTGCTGCCGTGGGCTCGCGCTGCGCCTCCTGCTGCGGTGTCACCTCCACATCTGACACTCGACCCAGAGCCCGACCCGTTCTCCCCGGTGCCGGGTGCCCGCAGCCTCTGGGAAGAACCTGCCAGGAGAGACACGTGTTCCCTGGAGCTCGTCGAGATGCCGATAGCGCTCGGCCAGCGCGGCACCCGCAGCCGTTCCCGGTGGATCGCGAGGAGCCGAAGGGCAGGAATCTCCCGCCGACCCCGGCTCGGTGCTCGGGCAGGACGGAGCCGCTCCAGGAGCTCCGCGGCCGCCCCAACCGGGGGATCGTCCTTCCTCGTGCCCGGGGCGGCCGGTGCCGGAGGCCCCGCGGGAAGGCCCCGCTTGTCGGTCGCGCGGTTTGTTTGGGGTCACGGGGCGCGGGGGGCGCCGGGGCGGCCGCCGGGGGCGCCGCGCGTCACGGTCCGGGCGGCCGCCC
>WAAB01023760.1:0-63515 GCA_013389865.1 Piaya cayana | reverse complement strand
CAACTCCGGGGCGAAGTTCCGGGGCGCCGGGGCGGGGGAGGCGCCCGCCGAACCGCCGGTTCGTCCCCGCCGCGGGCCCGGGCCCCGCTCCGCCCGCCGGTGCAGGCCGGGACTCCCAGAGGCGGCGGGTTCGAGCGGCAGGGGTGGTTACCGGCGCTGTCGGCTTCGTCTTTTGTTAACCTCTCTGCTCCCACATCCCTTGGTTGTGTCCTTCCTGCCAAACACCGAGCTCCGCTCCTTTCTCCCGTGGGTCGAAGGCGATGATGGACTCCACCGGAGGGGGAAAATGCCGCCTGGGGCGCAGGGCGTGAGTGAGAAGAGAACCGGCGGCCGAGTGAAGTTGGCAGCTCCAGTCGTGAGGTTCCGGTTCTCTGGCGGATGGAAGCGCTGGCACCGGGGCGCACATGGCCTCGCTCCTCTTTCGGGGCCTCCTGTGCCGACGCACAATGATGTTTTTTCTCAGTAAAGCACGTGTTTGGGTAGATCCGTTCCTGTGAGGCCACAGCCTTACAGAGCCCTGCGGATCGCTGCTCCTTGACTTGAGAGCTGGTTTGGCCTTTACGCTTGCGATTTAACACAACTTCCACCATGTTGCATGCTGGTAACTGGTTTTGGTGGGCGATGAGGGCTGTTCTTGCTGAGGAGGTGGGTCTGCAGCAGCGTTTGCTCTCTTGCGCCCAGCATATAATTGCACCCATGCGATGCTGTGACCCTGCATTTCACTTGGCTGCCCCCGTAGAGGGTTCCCTTGTGTGGAGCCCAGGCGGCATCGCTGAGGTGGGAGCGGGGAATCTCAGCTCGGCACCAGCTCCGGTGTTGCTCTCGTAGTAAGGCGCAGAGCAGCTCCCCAGCCTGACCTAGTTCCACAGTGTGTTTTCAAGGAGGCAAGATAGAAACCATTCATTCCTTAAACTTAAACTCCGCCTGTCAAAAACTTAAACGGGAATCATTCTAGAGTGTGATTCAAGACAAGTGTTTCACCAGCAGCACAGATGCTGGAGGAGAGAACGCAAGTTGTTTTAGTCTTTTGCTAATATTTAAAACCCCACCATGAACAGCAGCTTGCAAGGTGGTTGTTTTATTGAGGAGCAGCCTGTGCCGCCACCCCCCCAAAGGGCACAGTAGAAATGAGCCTTGTGAACACAACGTGCAGCTCTGCAGACCTGCCTGATCCTGGAGCTTCTCTCTCACATTCTGGTCAGGGCTGCTTGTGCCCAGCTGGGGGCAGGAAAACCTCGGCGCTAGCCGGGGGTTTGAGATGAGGCTGGTGTTCCTCTTCCCTTGGCTGCAGAAGAGGTTGCCGTACCTTGCAAAACCTGGGGTGAGTCTCCTCTCTCCTGGTTTACTTTGGCAGGATGAAGTCGGGCTCGAGGACTGACCAGCTCCTCCCATCCCTGTGGCAGAGGGTTTGCAGCTCTTGCCATTCTGCCGCGTTCTGGGTGTCTGATCTGAGGTGGGTGGATGGAGCCCGGGTGGCTGGAAAGGGCTCTGAGCTTGATCATATGAGGAGTGGTCTTCAAATTACAAAAGGAAGTTTTTTGAAGAGGTCAGGATAGAAAGGATGTGCCTCGAGCTCCTTCTTTGGCGTTTGTGTGTGCTCACTGACAGGCACTGGAAACCTTTAAACGGGATTGAGCCTGTCTGTCTGGATGGTGCTGCTGGCACTCTGTGCACTGAGCCCACCAAGCGCACTTCTGCTCAGTTGCTGGATGTTCTCTCTGTCGGTTCGGGCAGGGGCAATAAGTGAGAAAGGCAGGCGGTGGAATTTCTCCCTATAAGTCCTGTGAGATTCAAGGGTACCAGGAGGATGGGGTGGGGACGTGAGCAGCTCTGCTGGGTTTGTGTTTGACATGGACTGAGGGGGAGGTTGAAGCTTCAAGTGCTGTTGGATGCTGAGAGACCGGGCAGCACCTTCTGAAAACAAAACATTCGGATTTGATTGTTAAACGGCAAATATTCACCTCCCTCAGGCGAAGCGTTGCATAAGGGCTTATTGCTTAAACAAACCCGAGCTTATTGGGAGTGTGGTGGATGGGATCTGTGCCGCGCGCTCCGTGCTGCTTTCCTTCTGGGCAAAACTGGACTGTCACGGTGAAGGGGCAGGGTTTGACGCCGGACTTGGTCTGCTCATTGCCCCACAAGTTTTGCTGAATTTCAGCAGTTGGGGATTTACCAGTATTCCTGTTGTTGGAGATGGAAGCAAACTGCAAGTTAAGTGTCTTCCACTGGAGTTTCTAGACCATTCCAAGGGTTGTGAGACAACGGGGCAGCTCCAGGGAGCGGCCTGGAGTTGCTTTTTCCAAAGAGCAGGGCCTGCGTATCTGTGTGAGGTCAATTATTTCAAGGGCTTTTGGTATTATAACTGTTTTTTGTGCAAGATTCGTGATGTAAGGCATGGGGTTTGTTTCAAGCTCTGTTTTTTAATCCAGTTCCACATCTCTTGTAGTTAATGCTTTTCACAGGCACTTCAGCTCAAAGGCTTTTTGGTTTATTTGTGTGGATTTTTAAAGCTGCTTCTATAGGAAGATTCTCTACAGGAGTTGTAAGTCAAGATTTCCTTTCCTTTGTCGGGAAGCAGTTGAAGGGTTATGTGTGAATGAGGTTAAAACAGATGTTTGTGAAATTCTGTTTTTCAAGACTTGGTGCTAACTTTACCTTCCTAAGACTTTTAAATGGCTTCTCTCAAACCTGCTTGGAGAGGTCTGTATTGTCTGAGGAAGGGGAAAGAGCTGTCCTACCTCTCTGGCCTGGCAACCTTCAGGAAGAGGAATCTGGAATGTGACCTTGCTCTTCTGGTGTCTCTTCTGTGCCTGCTTCAGTAAACCAGATGTGTCTGCTGGGGGGGGGAAAACCAGCAAACCCAACCCTTTCCGCGGGTGAGATGAGGCCGGTGGAGTGCATGGTGGGACACGGCGCTGGTTAATTAAGTGCAGGGCTTCCAGCAGCTTCTTGCCTCTTCTCTCTTTCCGGGGTTCCTCTTCTACACCTTGCCGAGTTTTTTCTTTTCAGTTTTTTTCCTTCCTTTGTGTCCAGTTTCCACCTTCCCTGGCTTCCTGCATCCCTTCTGCCCTGCACTGCGTTAAACCCTGTGGGCTTTGGGAGGCAGGTCTGCCTGTGGGTGCCGGCTCCTATCTTGACCACAGTTTTCTGTCACGAGCACCTTCTCTCTTCCTGGGATGATGCTGCCAGGGCAGCTTCCCACCACAGAGCAGTTACGGTCCTGGGTGAGCAAGAGCAAATGCCGCGTATCGCTGGGAGCAGAGAGCTCCGTGTCCTTCTCCTACTCTTGTGTCACATCTTTGCTTCAAGGGTTTCTGGTTTTCCTGCCAGCTCTCCAGGTATGTTTCCAAACTCAAATTGTTCACAGCTGAAAAATAAAGGTGCCAGTGCTGGTGGCTGTGGCTGCTGGTGTGTGGCCCAGGGTAAGGACTGGCCAGTGCTTTGGGACTTGTGGAACGTTGGCTGCAGCTTTGGGTTTGTGATGTTGAAAACTATGAATGAGTGGTTGAGTTTTGCTAGGCTTGACTTAATATCCATCTCTCCATAGTCTCATTGCAGTTGAATTTGATAATGTAATTTTAGTGAACTCACAGGGATGGAGGAATTGATGGCAGGTCTGAAACAAGAGAGTTGGGAGCAATGGTCTCACCGTTCTGTTGCACTCGCTGTGTTTAAAAGCACTAGGGTGGAGGCCATGCTTGAACACTCCCAGGAGCTGCAGGAGGAGGTCCAAGTGGCTGCGCTGTTCTAGCGCTCCTGAAGATTCCGTTTAAAGTGGTCACTTCTGCTCCCCTCTGAATGGAACCAGCCTCCTGCCCGGTGTTGGTACTGGGCTGTTTGAGCCACCCATGACGATGGGAGAGGAGCCCATTCTCTTGGCTGAGGGAAGCAGGTTCCTAAGTGCAGCGACAAAAAATACATCGCTAATTGTTAAACCAGAGGTTACCAACCAGCACACGGGCTTCCCCAAAGAATTGTGCTATCAGCTCTTCCCCAGAGTGCACCGCTTGCAGCTTCACAGAGCTGTGCCGTTCAAATTTAACTCAGTTATAAAAATGTCAGGAAACTTTCTGCTCTGTGGAGGGATACAGCAGCTCACAACTTACGTTATCGGTGGGAAGAAGCAGGCACCGATACGCAACAGCAGAGTTTCAGCTATATTTGTGTTTCTTACTGCCTCAGAATGCTTTGTGGAGCTTGTCATAGCAACAAAGCGTTTATCCAAGATATTCCAAGAAACGAGGCTGGAGTCGATAACTTTCTAGAGGAAAAGTAGTTCCTTCATCATCTTTGATGCTCTTCCCATTCCTATGGTTCCTCCACATCCTTTTAGGTTTCCCTCGCTCCTCCCGTTTTCACTGCAGGCAGGAGTCACTTCTGCTCGGTGCTGGTTTGTGTGTCATCCTCTCTTGCTCCTGTTGCACATTTTTCACCTTTGCCCTGACTCTCTTCTCTTTCATGCATCCTTCCCTCAGCGCCCAGTTGCTCTGGGGGCTTCTTGCATCCATCATGGGGAAGGACCAGGAGTATTTTTGCTTGGCCAATGTCTGAGCCAAGCACTGGCATCCAGTTGAGCCTTGCTGGGAAGACATTGCTGGAGAGCAGGACCTGGTTATCTCATCTTAGCCACCCTCTACTGCTTTTCAGAAATCAGCTTCTGTTGCCAAGAGATTTACAACTGTGTTCGTCCAAATATTTCTAGAGAACAGACCCAAAGCTGTTGGGTTTGCGTATATTTCTCCTTGTTTACTGATGGAAAATGCCAAGAGTGAAGTTTAACTGTGAGAAATAGCATGCCACTCCTTCAGATCTTTGGATCAGGGATAATTCTTGGCATTTAATTCTGCCAGATGGAATTCATTGGGTTTGTTTGTGTCCAGAGGACGGGAAGTGAAAAGATGTGGGACTTCAAGGGACCCCACACCCACTGCCAGGACCTGGCACAGCCAGATCAATACATGGGAATGCAAATACACAGGAAAAAAGGGGTTTCTTTTGATTAATTCTAGACATCTTGGCTTGGGTTTTTTCTGTGTCTTTGTGTATCATCTTCAGGAAGGTGAGTTGTTGGAAGAGGAGCTTTCTGCAAAGGGAAGAGGTTCCGGGGAGCTAGTAGGGTTGAGAAGGACAGCTCCGAGGGAAAGGCAGTGGAGCTAGTGCTCTTGCTTTGGGTATTGGCACAATCACTGCTGAGCTGTCTTAATTAAGGCACACGTTGGTTATTTTCCTTGCGAGGAGGGCTGGCGCACAGGTCAATCAGTGTTTCGCCGCAGACGGGATGATTCCAGGTAGCCTGCGCCACTGTGTTCGCATGGGTGCTGCTTCTGTGCTGTGTTTGCTCGGCTCCGCTGCCAAAGCGGCTCTGTGGTGAGCGGCATCACGGGCAGCCCCATGCCCTCCCCTGCCCTTTGAGCAGTTAATAATGATGTGATTTTAGCCCTTTGTTTTGTACCGAAGTGCCCGTTTGTAATGTTTAAACACCTTCTACCTCTCTCGTGAGGTAGTTAAGAAGATGGCCAACCCTTAGTTACTACTTCATGATAATGGGTTTATAAAACTTGTGTTTGTGATTTTTATGGGCTTGTTCTTTGTATTTATTTCCAGTGTGGAACTGTCTGCAAATCAGCAGTTGATCAACACCCATTCAGCCATTTTTGTGTTCTCCAATTATTTGTTATATTGATAAACTGCGGTAGTTAAATGCTCTGCAGATCTAAATTCATCTCTTGGATCACAGGAGATTTAAGAACCAGTTAAAGAAAAAATGCAAGGTGGGAGGAGGGGTTGTTTGGAGTGCGGGGAGAGCGCAGGCTTGCGCTGTGATTTGCTGTTGCGCGCTTTTAAAGTTTTATGGCCCATGTTGCATCCCTGGGGAGGATAAAGTGCAAGAGGCATGAACAAACCCATAAAACTACGAAGGGTTTATGTGGTATAATTAATACGGAACTTTCCATGAACTTTATAATAGTTGTACTTCCTTAATTTTACACAAGTTCTTGGTTTGCTAATCGGTAATCTTGGAGATTAGTGACAGAACTGAAGTTTTGGATTTTCACCCAGAATTATATCACTGTGCATTGTGGGCTGCTGTATTTCAGCAGTAGCTTCCTCGTTTTCTGAATTGGCTCTGCGTGTCCTGTGAAGCGTTTGTGAGCTGCGGCTAGTTTTGCACTAAGGAAAAACCCCACATTGATACAGCTCTACTGGCAAATCCGCCTCGTGCAAATGCAGCTTTGCTTGCAAAAGCGCTTTTTATTGACGCTGGATGGGTCTGCAGATCACAATGTCATAAGTCGCACCCTTAGCAAAAATAATACGGGGAGGAGAGTTCAAATGCAGGCCTGACGTGGATTTGCACAGGGAAATCAAATCAGCATTGTGGAATTGCAGCTCCTTTTTTAACTACAGAGAAGATTTTACTTCCGAATAAGTGTAAGATAGTCCCTCTGGAACAGGGTGGTTGCTCTAAGTTGCGTGCAGATGCTGAACAGTGTTGAACGAGCTCAGCGCGGATGCTGAGCAGTGTCGGTTCTTGCTCCTCTGACTCTGTGGTG
The DNA here is from genome assembly GCA_013389865.1 of Piaya cayana. Taxonomy (NCBI): domain Eukaryota; kingdom Metazoa; phylum Chordata; class Aves; order Cuculiformes; family Coccyzidae; genus Piaya; species Piaya cayana. Next base: position 56,961 of record WAAB01023760.1, on the reverse strand, counting down.
GATGACCAGGTACGTCAGGATGGCTAAAAACAGTGGATTTGATTCATACCAAAGGAGAACGAGTGATGTTTTGCTCCACCTCCCTAAAGGTTGGCGTGATTCTGTTGGGAGGAGGAGCGCGAGTAGCAAAGTGACAGTTTGTTTGAGGAACGTGAGCTCGTGATAGCCTGTCTGGTGGGGAGAGGTCCTGTGTGGTACTCTGGGATGCACTGAAGGCAAACACTTCGTGAAGGAAGCCAAATTCTGGAGCAGAGGTCCTGGAGTGCCAGCACCGTTAGTGCAGCTGGGTCAGCACCCTCCTCTTCCATGCCTGGCTTCCCTGTTTATCTGCACAGGCTTTCCTTCCTGTGGGAATATCTCATGGAGGATTACAGCAGGCACAGGAGTGAGTTTTAAAGCAAGCATGGGCATCGTTTGGGGCAAGTTCCTGCCTCTGATCCTCATAGCTGGTTGGCCAGCTCCATCCTTTTCCAAGGTCAAACCTGTTTCAGAGGTTGCTGCCTTCAAGAATCCCTTCCCATAACGCGATTGCTGCCCGTCCCTCTTAACACTTGGCTAGAGGTTTCCTTAACAGAATGCCCGTTGGACCGAGCAGGTGGCATGTGCTCTTTTCCGTGCTGGGGATCTTTAGGGATCAAGAGGTGTCGTTGTGAAAGGCAGAAAGGGAAGCGTACGTGGGATGTAAGCACATTACAGGATGGTGACAGTGCCCTTCCATCACAGAACAACACAGTGGTGGGAGATCCTCAAAGTGGGAGTCGGGAGGCTCGGAGTCAGCAAGTTCTGATAATTTCTACCAAAACATTTTTAAAGGATCTATTATCAATAGGTACTTTCTGGATTAATAATACTGATAATTGATGACAGTGGAAGAAAGTTAATAAAACGAGCTGAATAATTAGAGGTCTGCCAGGCCTGCAAAATAATGGAATGAATGATAGAGGACTTGACTGATACGGAGGTAAGGGTAAGTAATACAATTAATGTCAATTAAATTGTGCCCATAGAAAATAAGCTGATGAGATGTAACTGGGGATGTAGTTTGGCTGATAAAAGCAATAATGTGTGCTGTAAAATTCTTTGCTGCCTTAATGAATTGAATGTAGTGCAATGCAATATTTTGAATGGGAAATGAAACTGGTATGAAATTAATGTAGGGAATGTTACACGGGCAATGGCTGAATGGGACAGTGGGTCCGAAGAGGTGGGAACAGCTGGGGCTGCTGTGGCAACTCCGTTATTTGCCCCACGTGAGCTGGTGTCCTTGTGGATAACCCCAAGCGTCACGACCTGTGTGTTGTGAGGCTCCAAGAGGCTGGGGTGGTGGGAGATAGCAGAGGGGAATGTGGACTGGGAAGATGATGTGGCCAAAAAGCCCTGCAGAGCAGCAGTTCAAGGTAGTTGGTGTCAAGGCAAAAATCCTGAAATGGCGTGGAAAAAAACAGAGAATCTTTTTCCCCCGATTTTCTTTATTAGCTCAGCAAAGATCAGCGCAGCCCAAGTGCCGGCTCACCCAGGAAGACGTGCAGGACTGGCAGCCCGCGGGATGCAGTCTCAGGCAGCCGCACAGCCACATTCCCAATAACTCAGGGAGCGCACAGGACTCATAAATTATAGAGCAGCTCACGTTTATCATACACATCGCTGCTTATCTTGTAAACTCATCTGCTGTGCTTGCACGAGTAGTTGATTTAACAGTGTGTATATTGTTGAACCTGACACATCCCAGAGTATAATCAAGCTTTAAAATCCGTAGCTGCGTCTCGCTGCCTGTTCACGCTCTTTGCCCGCTCTCTGCAATGATGGTGGCGTGGGCTCTTTGCTGAGGTCATGGGGAATGTCTGTCACGTGCAGTGACCGAGGAGTTTTATCGTGATGCTGGTTTCTGCTTAACAACATAAAATAATCAGATGTGTAAAAGGAAAAAGTTAATATCCTTTTTCTGTACTCTTAAAGCAGGAAATTATAGTCAGTGTTGTAGGGTAAAAATGCCTGTATGTTAGTGTTCTTCTCGTATAGCTCTGCCCAGTGTCTGTTGTGTGAAGTGGGAGAACAGTGGGAGAAGGCAGAGGTGTGGGGGCTTCAGTAGAACCAGTAAAACTCCTATAGTGCAACTGGGATCATTTCTTTTGCTCCGTTTCCCTGGGCAGTGAGGACTGATGTGATCTGTGAACTGCACAGTTTGTGGATGCTTGAGTTCTTTAGGGGGTGTTAGAGGGGCAACAGAGACACGTGATCGAGTTGATGTGTTTGAGACTTCTGTAGGAATATTTCCATCCCTCTGTCTCACACTTCTCTTGAGGAACTCCATTAACTTCCTGAACTCTTTGTGGAAAGCAAAAAGTAACCTGGTTTTAACCAGGTACAGGGCATGCGAGTTTTGAATGAACTAATGGACCTTGAGTTGCATTTCTGCTGCAGCTTGGCAAAATTATAGCAGATACTGGGGCTCTGTGCTTATTTACTTGCAAATCCTGTCAAGTGTGAACTTCATTTACGACTTCCCTGGCAGGTCATACCGCTGTGGTCACAGCTTCTGAAACATTTTGTCGCTATCGCTTGTAGAATTTGTCACCAAGGGAAATAATGAGCTAAAATAGGCACAGGTAAGCACACACACAGGCTTCTCATCCACAAACCCGTCAGAGCTCTTAAAGTTTGCAACCACAAGGATTTAAACTGTATTTATGTTTCTGGAATAACGATGCAGTTTGAACAGAAAAGCGTATTCTTTGCTCTGACAACTCACCTGCTCTTTGACAGGGCACTGGTAGGCTCCAGGCCTGGTTGCAGCTGGGGTCTCCTGCTCATTACCACTTTCTTCTTCTTTCCAGATGATCACGGGAACAGCAATGGCAGTCATGTAAAAATCTTTTTACCGAAGAAGCTGCTTGAATGTCTACCAAAATGTTCAAGTTTACCGAAAGAGAGGCACCGCTGGAACACTAATGAGGTAGTTAAAGCTCTTCTTTATTCTTAAATGTATCACCTGACTTGACGCGTATGGAGTATTTTTTGAGAGCATGCCATGTAAGTTATGGAATATGAATTCCCTGCTCTGGAGCTGTTGTTTAAACAATGCAGTCCTGTTACATGTTGGAAGTGAGCTGAAAATGAGACTTGGTGAGACCTCTCTTCACTTAGCTTCTAAACCAGACTTCCACACGTGGAAGCTGACCACTGGTACAGCTGGAGTCTTGCTGGTGTGTGTGTGTCACCCGTCTGAGAGTCCGGTCTTGTGTCTTACTAGTGTGTTTCAGAGCTGCTTAAAATCAGATAGATGGTTCAGTACCACGAGACACAAAGTTATGTAAAGACTCCCAACAGAAACCAGTGTGTGTTCTTTTCTGCCAGATGGGATCCTGAGAAATAACGAGTTTATTCCTGCCCAAGAAAACCATTAAGAACAGGGACACAAAGAGTTGGGCAGTTTATGTGGGAGTTGGATTCCTCTGACCATACCAGTTCGCAAATCTCCTGCGGACGCATCAGGGCTGGATTCACTGGAGCTGAAGTGTTCAAAATGCAGGTGACTGGGGGGCCATGGTGAAGGTGCAGAGCAGTCCAAATGGGTCTGTGATCCCTCCCTTTATTCCTTCTGGGCCGCGAGGTGGGAAGTGACACCGCAACTCCCACAGAGTAGTTTGAGTTTCTGGCAGGGCTGTCTGACTGTCTCTTTGCCGTGTTTGGGGGAATCATTTACCAACAGGAGCAATCAACCTGAGAAATTACTGCAAAACCTCAGTTGGTGCCTGCACTGCTCTTGTCCCTCTTGTCAGTCATTTGTGACATCCAGACTTGTTAACAAGAACCGTACTTGCAAGTTTAACAACTGCAATGGCAAAGCTGAGCGCAGGATCAAATGTGGGCCAGTTTGTGTGTGTGTGTTTCAAAGCTGGAGTCCTTCCCTCCTTTTTTTATCTGAAAAGCTGAAGTGAGCTGGGTGCAGTGACAGAATTGATCAAGTCTTTGGGGAGTTGCTGGCACAGGCTCTTTTCTGTAGATGTTTTTGTCTGGGGTCACTGAATTGAAATGTAAATTGCAGAAAATACGGGTTGCAATTTATTCTTGTAGCATTTGTGTTAATGGGCATGAGGCATGGAGTAACAGCAATCCTAGTGGCTGTGAAAGGTGAAGTCCTGACAAAGACAGTTGAGAAAGAAGGCTCTTTGTACGGGTTTGTGGCAGAATTATGCTTCTTGTTACTGGGAGCAGCTTGTTGGGGTTTAGATGCTCTTCTCTGGCATTTCTGCTGCCCCCGGGTAGAGCCCCCTGTGTGCAGCAGCACAACAGCTTCCAGCCTTTCCTTTGGAGCAGTGTTTGGGGTGTGCAGCCTCACAGGGCACACACGTGGCTGATGAAATTCACCATATAGCTGAGAGTCCTCAATATTCCTGAGCGTGATGCAAATGTGAAAGCGTAGGTGCTTGTGAAGTGTACTAGGCTGGGAGAAAAGTCAGGGAGCACAGCCAGGGTTCCGGAGATGGGGCTGGTGGGTGGCTTTGGTCAGTGCATTGCTGTGGTAGATTGGGCTCAGACCTTAATTCTGGATGGATTGTTTGCTGATAATGCAGATCCTCGGCTGGCATGTTGGAAACCAAACCTGAGCCACTTCTGTCTGCTGAGCATCAGGTTTGTCACCCTCATCCGTATCACCCTCCTCCCGACCTGCCGCTGTGGCTGCCGTGCAGCATGGCCGTGGAGCTGGTGCTGTGCACGGGTGGTCACCAGTGCTGCCTCTGCTGACCACAGTCTCCCTGTTGCGTTGTTTCAAAGGAAGATCTGCTCTTGTGGCTAGAGAGTTTTGGCCTCGTTAGCTCAGAAAGAGGCAGAAACTTCTGCCTGGGTGAGTCTTTGTGAATTTGTGTTAATTACGGAGGAGGAGGAGGGAACTGAGCTTACAGATCTTATTTCACTCCTCACCCCCAACCTAGAGGTTTAATTCTGTTCAGTGTTATGAAACTTGAGTTTTTCTCAGGATATAATTGAATCACAATGCAGGGCTGTGTTTCAGAGTCGCTCCTGGGGGGATATGGGTTTTCATCTGAGTACGCAGGTATCTGTTCATGCTGATGGAGCCATGAGTTGTGAAATATAGGAGAAATCAATGTACTTTGTGTAGTGGTCCTTCCAGAGCTTCAGAGCCGCTGGTGCTGCTGCTGAGGTCTCCCCAGGAAGGGGGTATTGGAAGATAAAAAGGAAAAAAAGCGTGGAGTAAGTCACAGATCATAGAATCATAGACAGGTTTGGATTGGGAGGGACCATGAAGGTCATCTAGTCCAACACCCCCCTGCAGTGAGCGGGGACATCTTCAACTAGATCAGGTTGCTCAGAGCCCCATCCAGCCTGGCCTTGAGTGTCTATGCGAATCCAAATGTCTGTGGCATTGCTGTCCTCCCTCCCACTTGTCTGTGTTCGGGCAGACTCACGTACATCTGGGCTTGCCATAAACTTCTCCAGAGTGCACAGTGGGATAGGGTGTGGGATGTGGAGTGGGATGCATGCTGGGGCTACCGGGCCTGCCCTCCTGACCCAGCTACCCCTGGCTGCTCACCGACACCCTTAAGCAGCACTTCTCCTGCTTCTTTGTATGGGGATGTTTCAAGGAAACTTAAATGGCTGCATCTGCCGGGCCTCACAATAACATACAAATGTGTTTTCCGGCACTGGGGCTGGCAGGCAGTGTGAAGGGCACGTGCTGAGCGCAGAGGCTGGGTCTGCAGGCGAGTCCCTCACATCCACAACTGAGGCGCTGGAGGCCAGCGTCAGGCCACAGGCTGAGGAGTGGTTCATCCATCCCAGGGCATCACATGGGAACCCTGTGAGGAATTTCTGTTTGCTTTCGTCTGCTGGTTGAAGGCAATGGTCAGGGGTTGCGCTGGATGGGGAGTGGGGTTGGACAGCGATATCCTTTGGGAGCTAAATCGCCTGTGGTTATGCTATAAGCAGCGAGAGAAACGGAGCATTTAGAAACACTTCGAAGACGTTATCAAGGTGTTTGCTTCCTGTCAAATCATGCAGTTTTAACTGAAATGTTTGATGGAAATATATTTCCATATCAAGCTGTCATCTCGCCTTAAATCAAGTTTATAGCAGGTTTGTGTTTCCTGGTGAAGGAAGCCTTCCTTCTCATTCAATTTCTTTTTCCCTGAGATACAAAATCGCCAGTTTAGCCCAGCAGTCTTGTTACAGATACACAGCTTTGGAGGAGCTTGGGAAAGCATCTATGCACTTATTTCTACTGTTCAAGGCGGGGAGGGGATACAAAGGGTGTTTAATGCAGTTTCTCGCGTTAGGACAAATCAGTTAATTGCCAGAAATTCTGCAGCGCTCTGTGCATGCGTGGGAGTTCCTCGCTGTTGGGTTTGCATTGTGGTTCCTTTTGAACTGTTTTGGTGTCCCTCAGGTCAGGCAGCTGAGCCCCTGCTCTTCCCGGTGGCTGCTGGCACCCTCTTGGCCTCATTGCCTGTTGGAGGTGCAGCCAGAGCTGTTGTCCACAGGGACGCATCCTGCTGCTTTCTGTCGAGTGGGCAGGTTGTCTGGGAACTGGGAGCTTCCCCAGCACCGGGTGGGTGCAGGTGCTCAAGGATGCTGGAGTAACCTTGTCTCGGCACGCTGCTTGCCAAGAGCGGGATTGCAGCTTTGAGCAGAGATGCCTTTCATTAATGGAGTTGGCAGCTGCAGCCATTAATCATCCTTGTAAACACTTAATGACACAGTAAGAGAAAGAAGGAAAAGTTAAACATCCGAACTGTAAACTGCCACCTAGGGCTGTGGTTTCTGCCAGGATTCTGGATTTATGTCCTGTGGTGGGAAAGGCCCAGAATTTCCACGATAGAAAAAACATTGGTGATGGCTTCTCCTCAAGGCAGGGCAGGAATTGCCCTGTCTCCAGTGCAAGACCAGCATCAACTTATGACTGATTCCAGGCTCAGGTGCTGTGATCCGTCCTTGCTGCCTGCTGCTGGGATTCCCTGTAGCCCTGCAGACAGCGCACCAGGCAGCCGGTCCCCGGCACACTCCTGCCATCACGGGTTTGTCCATCAGACTGGCACCCCAGGCAGTGACTGAGCAGCACCCCATTGTTGCTCTTTTAATGCCTTTAGGTGCATTTTAGAATGAGCTCTTCTGTTTGCAAACTTAGACCTGTTTGTTTTAAGGCTCCCTGGATGGGACAGTGCGTTGTAACACGTTGCTGTGTCAGTTCAAACCTTATTGGCCAGAGCAACTGAGCGTGGTATAAATCCATGGGGGTGAGCAAGCGTGTGGGATCAGCTTCTGTCGTCACCACAGTCAGAGCGAGGAAGGGGTGTCTGTCCACGTCCCAGCGTTCTGTCACACCATCAAGATGGCAAAACTTGCTGGAAAAGCAACTGCGCTCACTGCAGTTTCCTGAGGACCATAAAATGAGCCTACGTATGGTGTTTAATGCTTTCCATTAAGTTGAAGTTAATGCAGACATGTTTTGCTTAAGCGCGGTTTCCCGAAGCTGGAGGCTGCCTGTTATTGGGAGAGCTTGGCAGCTGCCCGGCTCTTGCAAAGCTGGAACATCCTCATGGTCCACATCAGCTCCATGATCTCTCAAGAGCAATGAGAATATTTAATTTGGACTAATTGCCTTCTGCCCACGTGGTCATGGAGTATGAAATATTACAGTGGTAGGGGTGAATGCTATTATTAGTAGTTTTGTTGCTTGTTCTGCCTGACGATCCTCTGCTGGAGGAGTTGGGAGCGGTCACAGTCCAGCTTCTGTGTGCTTCCTGGGACACATCTCTTTGTGGCACCTGGGGCTGCCAGAGATTTGTGCCAAGCTGGGGGCTGAAACAAGGTACCATCAGGCTTTGTGAATGAGAGGAAGCGCCTAGCCGAGGGCGAAACATTTGCCGGGTGCCAGAACAGCCGTAGCGTCTGTAAAAGCAGGAACACTGGTGCTGGTTCACACCCTCTGTAGCCAGGACCTGTTGGGGTTTGTCCCTGGATCACGGGGCGCTTGCCCTGCCAACCTTTGGCACTTGCTTCCCAGTGCCTGTCCGACCCCTCGGCCAGCGTCAGCAACACGAGGCATCCCGCTCTCTTTAGAGGAGAGGACAGGGCCCTGGCAGTGGAATCAAAGGGAAATGATGTTTCCCCCTGACTGGAGCCGAGCCGGGAGGGAAGTGTGGGTACACCTGACGGGCGCTGTCTGGCGCGTGGGCGGCTTCTCTCTCTGCATGTGATGGGGATTTACGGCTGATTGGTGAGTGAGATGGAAATGTCTCAAACGGCAGCACTTCATTATGGGTTTATTTTGTGAAATTAATGAAATTCTGCGCTTTGCTTAATGTACAAAGCAGAAAATCTGCTGCTGGCTCTGCAATTGCTGTTTTCCAGCCGTGTTTACACAATTAGTGCCTGTTGTGAGCAGGCTGGGGGATTGCAGAATGGGAAGGGTGCTGTGCAAAAGCCGTGATACCTGCGATGCTGTTCAGCCTCCAGCAGAGAGAGATTCCTTGTCTCCCCCCTGGGGAAATCTGGCTTTTTCCCCTTCCCTTTCGTTAGTGTTCTGGCTGCTGTTGTATTTGTGAGGGCTGGTGGTGCAGGTCTGTGTCAGAGTCCCCAGGTCCAGGTGGTGTCCTGCCGTGTGCTCTGCCAGTTGGACTTTATGCCGCCTTTTACAAGGAAGATGTTACAACAAAGTCAGTTTACAAAGTCAATTTAAATGTGTCTCTGCTGGGGCCTGGCACGTATAAACACAAATGAATTGGCTCACTTGTCGAATGAGTGGAAACCACAGATATTGCATTTTGCAAGTGATTGAAATCCTGTCTCCAGTCTCCTGTTGCTGCTTCTGAGGGTGGCTGCTTTATTTTGAAGGGAAAAACCAGGGGATTTAGAGGAAAAAAAGAAAACTAGATGTGAAGGAAAAACTAGTGCCTGTAAACGTGAAGGTTTTGTGCAGGGGTACTTCTTCAGAAAAGGAGCTGAGAGTGAAACCGGTTTGTGTTCTGCAGAAGGAGCGCTCAGCTCATCGGGGCAGTGGGGACAGAATATGCCAGGAAGAAAGCCTTTGGGTTATTCCTTTGGGACTGGCTTTGCTCCTGTGCCTGTACAAACATGGCTTGAGGGGACAGCAGAAAAATGGGAGCAGGGAACAGTTTGCTGGGTGGCAGACGGTGTTGTGGGATTAGCAAATGCTGAGGGGATGGGCTCACTGGGGCTGCCCCGTGTCTGACTTGGGGCGTTGCCACATCTTAAAGCAGGTGTTAGCTGGGCAGTCGGGAGGGAGCCAGGCTCACGCTGGGGATGCAGCACTCATGATGCAGCAACAGGTTTACGTCCCTGTCACTGAGGTCTTGCTGATACCAGGATTTGTGTTACTGCCTTCAGCGTTAATGAGCTTCTGAGTTGCAACAACTCTGTGTCTCTGCTCCCAAATTATTTCAAAGTCACTTGCTTTCCAAACTGCTTTCCTCCACAAGGAGCCCACCGTGCAAATCCAAGTTCTGAAGGGGGATTGCAGGACCCAGCCTCGGCACGTGGTCAGGTCACAGCGGCAGAGCTGGCTTTCTGTTCTGGATCACAAGAATCGAAGGTGATCAGTGTTGGAAGTCATGGCAAGAACTCAGTTTTAACCCCAGCGTGTGGGGAGATCTTGGCAGACACCGGTGAGCGGGTGTTAAACATGCCAACCGTCCCGCTTTCTGCAGCCCTTGGCTCTTGGCTGCAGTGCAGGTAACCTGGGAGCGGTGCAGCAGGGCGCGGTGTTACCTGGAGAAGCATGCACACAGGTTACACCGTTGCTCCACAGTTCAGCTTAGGATCTGGTGATTTTTCTGTTGGTGGTGGCTGCATTGCCTTACAAAGATGGTTTTGTGGGCTGCTTGAAGCTTGGAGCTGTTTTGGTCCAGACAAAAGACTCCCAGAATGTAACTCCTCACCTGGCAGCAGGAGCGGGAGGCCAAGATGGAGAGGGAGGCGGTGCCCTAGGTGGGGGTCTTTCTCCTATGATCAGCTGATGGAAATATTACCTGCTCTGTATAGATTTAATGTAGATAATTGACTGTGTCTTGCTTGGAAATGCAACCGAAGGGTTTTTATAGCTTCTGTGTAACTGAGGTTCCAGGAGGAGAGGCCTCTGTCTCAGTAATCACATTTGAATTACTCCTGTATCATAGTGCTAAACCGATAGGTTGTGAAGTTAGGGGTCTGGTGTGCATGGTCAGTGATGGCTCCACAGTTACAATGGAGAAAGCAACTCCTGAAAAAGAGGGAGTGGTGCCCTGAAAGAGCATCTGGAGGTTGCACTGGTGGCCGTTTGGGTTGGTGCCTGAAGAGCAGCGTCTCGTGGAGGCGTCACTGTGTGCTGTGTGTTGCAGCTCAGGCACCTGCGCTGCTTGGGTTCCCCTGCTGAGCTCTGGGAACACGTCCCATGTAGCAGGGCCCAGAGCCCCAGTGTGAGGAAGGCAGGACGTGGAGAGGCCTTTCCCAGGGCGGGTCAGAGCTCACGGACTCGCGCTGACGGCAGCCGGGTGGTGGTGGCTGCCGGGGGGGAGCAGGGCGGCCGCGGGCACTGCTGGGTGTGCGGTGCTGAGCGGTGCTGCGGTTCCCTGCAAGGTGCTGGTTTTACTCACTGAAGCTCCTTTGTTTTGCAGAGATCTTGATGCAGACGCCCTTTTGGATTTCTTTTTAATAGTGTGTGACCCTTCACCTTTGATCCCCTGACCTGCATTACTTTGGTAACCATTTCATTTATTTAATTTAATTTCATTTTTAATTTTGGTGTGCAAGCTGTAACATTTCATCGTTTTGAACTGTAGCGTTCTCTGACCTCCCCAAATGTCTTTTTTTCCCCCCTGTGAGGATGTAACTTTGGCTTTTCTTAAATAAAAAGTACATTGGTTTTTAAAATAAAGTATGTCATTTTCATTGGGTTTTGCTTCTTTTAAGTTGAACTGTGTGTACGTTTCTTGCATAGCTCATTGCTTTTTTTTGGCCTGTGTTCTCCCAGTGCTTACTCTAATTAATTTTCATATATCTGTCCATCTTTGGGTTTAATTTGCATTCCTCTACAGTTCTTTTGGTCAGTAAAACATGGGCTTTTTATTCCCCACCTACTCCTCACGCTCCGCTCCACCCCAGTCATGTTTTCATACTTGGAGTAATCATGGAAGCATTTAAGATACTCTGAGGAATTAGAAATATTCTTTGTTGTAAAATTGTGTTCCCTAGCTATCAACTTAAAACCGAGAGCTGTTTTAATAAAAGATTAGGCTTTAGACCAAACTGAAAATCTCAGTCGAACACGTTTCTTTTTGCCGTGCTCTGAGATGTGCTGTACGCATGGGAGTGCTTGAAGGAGCAGAGTCTTGTGTACACGGGGTAGTGGAGTCCCCGGCGTTCAGCAGCCATTTCCATTTTCCTGTTGAGAGGGGACGCCGTAGGAGATGCTGATTTTGGCCAGATCCTATTTTTATCTTGTAAACAATCATCTGAGCTCTGAGCATGGCTTGATGAAGCACAGGTTATTTTTTAACTGTCATGTTATTTTATTCTCTAACATTTAATGCTGAAGTTTTAATTGCACACAGATGAAGCTGCTAAATGAGCACTGAAATGGATTTAGGTCTTCTCTGGGCCTTGTTGATGCTTATAAAACTTTATATCATTCATTAGAGCAGCAGATGAAAATTGTCCTGAGCCATTAACATAATGTCAGCTCTGCTGGCCTTGCCTGGCCATGTCTGGAGGAGCCTGACGCCCGCCTGCACCCCTCCTACTGATTTCCCTGGGAAACAGAGGCTGTGGCAGGCTGGGCTGCGGGTGCTGCTATGAGCCTGAGCTGCCTTCACCACCCACAAGTCCTCAGTGAGGCTGGGCAGGCTGAACCTCAGCAGGATTTACCCCAGGGCCCTGGGGATGCGCTGTCATCACCGGAGTTTGTGTCAGGAAGGAAGTCCTGCTTTTAATTAGCATCCATGCTTGAGAGGATGGCATTTCTAGCACTGATCTTTGTGCTTCAACATCACGGTCTCTGTTCTTACGTTGCCTTTCATTGTGCTGGCAGAGTCACCTCTTGGAGCACTCACACAGCTCTGTGGGGCAGGATCCCCTCCGTGTCGATGCATGTTTCTCTTTGACCTGGTGGTCAGGAGACAGGGTGGACATTCACAGCCTGCAGTTACCATGGGTTTTTCTTTCCCCCATCTTGTTCCAAATTCTAGCTGCAGTAGACTTTATAGGCCTAGAGCTGTTCTGATATACAAGGCTGCCGCTCCTATAGCCGGCATGGTTTGGGGAGCTGGGTTTTGGCTCTTGCTCTGGTTTTAATGCTGCCTGTCAGCCTGAGAAGTGTCCTGCTCCAGAATCCTCTCAGGCTATTTCCCCAGACTTCAGAACAGGACTTTTAAAGATCCGTGGAAAAAATACTTATTTTGTCCAAGAAAACTCCTTGAAAGCTATTTTTCTCCTCCTGGTAACACGTATCTTATACCAGCAGCCTTTAGACATGAATGCCTCGACTTTCTAGGACAGCAATTTTAAAAGACCTTTATTTGGACATCTGGAAAGCAAAGGGAGTTGCCCTCCTGCACACAGGGCCAGCTTTCAGTGCCTGCTGGTGCAACAAATAGCGAGGAGGAAAAAAGTGATGGGATACAAATGTCTGATCTCGGGAATTGGAGTCAATGATGTATAAACACATGAGGTTCAAAGCTGGCTAGAATTTCTTGTTTCAGGAGGTTTTGTCTCGTGTCTGTCCTGCTGCCTTCTCCTCAGGTAAGCACTCTGAGCAATGCGGTAGCTGGGGTGATGTGGGGCAATGCACGTGGTGTCTTCCGTGGCCTCTCCACGTGTCTGTTGGGTAGAGGTGGTTGTTCACAGAAATCGGTGCAGTGAGTGTGGATTCTGCTGTTCCACTTCTGCACAGGCTTCCAGGACGCTGGAGCTGCCATAGTCCTTCCAAGGAGGTAGAACCCTTGGAAAGGGAGGGTAGGAGTTGTTCCCAGGTTCCTGTATAACAGCAGTGAACGTTATTAAGTAAAGCTGCCTTGTTAACGAACAGTAGCATTGCCACTGCCCTGGGCCGTCTCTGGGCTTCTGCTGCACTGGGAGGTGGTGGGGAACAGCCGCAGTTGTCCACTTTATGGCAAGAGATGATGGAACTTAATTCGTTTTAATGAGCTTGTTCACTACTGAAAAGGAGCGAAAATACACGTTTTGTTCAGATGCTCTGAGAACACAGATGCTGCAAAGTGTTGGCAAAGTATTTGTCTATTTAAATATTAAGAGAATGCTCTGTGAGAGATACGTTCCTGTTTTCTGTTATTCAGACCCAGGATATCAATACCATCCTCTCCTGAAACAAGTCTTAATTTGAAATGTATTAATCTCTTCTGCTGCCGGATGCTTTTCTGTGCACGACTTAACCTACGGCCAGGCGGCTGAAGTGCAGCATGTGGCGCACGGACTCGATTGAGAGCATCGCGTGCCTTGCAGCTCACTCATCAGCCAACACAAGCAAACATTGTCTTTTCTATTAATAATAAAGCTCACCCAAACGTGGAGGGTGAAAAAGCGCGCAGGACAGATTCTCCCCCAGTCTGTATCCACCTGAGCACCGATTTCTGCATGGAGTCTGTGTGCAGTGAGCGTCACGGCCCGACTGAAGGGCTGGAGGCTTCTGGGCGCAAGCCCTGTTGCCCTCATGCGTGGAGGGGAAGGGGAATCCTCTCTTCTTGGGGGAAAGCCTGACCCTGCTCTGGCCTGGGCAGCTGGCCTGGCAGGACTGGGGCCCTGACCTTCGGCTGCTTGTGGAGTTTCTGCTGGGGCTGGGTGTGAATTTCCCAGGCTTCTCGCCCGCTTGCTGCTCTGTGTGTGTTTGTTTTGCAAACCCCTTAAATAATTTCATTGTTGTTGTTGCTTTCATCTATAAGTTCTCAGAGTGCATTAAGGTCTTTGGTCGCTGAAGGGGGAAGCCGGTGGTGCTGAGCAGCCTTCCCCGACTCGGTCTGTGCTGCTGCTTTTCCTCTGCTTCCAGAAGTAGAACTCCTGTAGCAGTCGAAACCCTGCATTCGGCTTTCTGTATGCGCTAGAGCTGGGGTCCTTGGCCTTCCTGTCGCTCTTAGCTGCAGGCCTTGGGTCAGAAAGCGTTCGGTGATAAAACTGTGTTTTTATTTCTCCTTCAGGTTTGGCTTGTCTGCTTTTCAGCTCTTCTAGACACTGGAAATTCCAGTTTGTGTTTTACTCTGGATTCCTTCCCACAAGACAGAACTGAATTCAGCATGGATTGTTGGGGAGAACCTTGCTGGGAATAAGGATAATTGCAGTCTCTGGCTGTGCTGCAGATTTGCTGATGATTTCTTTTAAGTTATTCACCTGCACTGTGTCTGTTTCCTCAGCTGTAAAATACGGGTAATTACCTCCTTTGTAAAATGTTATGGGGTCTGCTGGTAATTATATGAATGAAGTGCTAATTACAGTGATTATTACTTGGACCTAGTCTAGATCTGGGTGATGCTTCTGTTGTGATGAGCATGTGAAACAAATACTGCAACTTGTCTTTCTCCCCTCTGTGCGAGGAGCCTGGAAGGGTGCGGTGCTGCGGCACTGGCGTATGGATGCTTGGTGGGAACTCTGCTCCCTCCTCTCCCCAGCCTGTCTGCTAACGTCCCGTCTGCCTTGCTCTTTGTGTGCAAGCGAGGTGGTTGGCTGATGAGGGGTTAAGAAATCACTAATTCGGTAGCTGGATCCACATGCCATTTGATAACGAGCATTGACTTCTTGCCTTGGAGATACGTGGAAGGCGATGGACTCGGGTTGCTCTTTGGGAGCGATGGAGTCAGGGCTGGTCTGTGTCCCACCCGTGGCCTCAGTTCTGTTGGAAGATCCGATCTTGGTGCAAGGACAGCTCCTTCCAGCTGTTGAGATGATTCCCCCTGTAAAATACTGCAGGTTGCTAGATTTTATTATCCAACACTTTATTTGCTTTTCTCTTCACCATTTGTTTAGGACACATTTTCTCTGTGTGTGGGGACAGCTCTGCTCTCCACCAAGGAAGGCTGGGGAGTGGAGGGAGAACCGATGTTCCTTGAGGTAGAGATGGAGCAATCTCATCCAGAAAACTGCTACTGCCGCTGCCTGGATGGGGCTATAGTTTCTGACAGTGATAATGAGTGATGTCTTACATCTGGTAACAATGAGAAGCTCCTATCCAATACCAGCCTCCCCGCACATATGTTTTGTGGCACAGTGAAAACAAAACCTGTGGTTTTGGTTCCTGCCCTCTCTGTTCTGCCGTGGCTGCTGGCTCTGCCTTTTAAGGTTCTCCTGGATGGGTTTCAGTTCTCGCCTCCACACGCCTGCTCACCATCCACCTCAGTCCCGCTTTGCCCTGGCAGAGCAGTGTCAGATCTCAGTCACATTTTCAGGATTTGGTGGTGAGCTAGAGGTGATGTGCTGAGCAGCTCTTCCTTTCTCATAATTCCATCATTGCAGCAAATTTTTACCTTCCAAGAGGAAGGTTCAGTTACTGTCTGGTCTGATGATACGAAAAGGCTTTCCAGCAATGGAAAGACAACTTTTATTTGCAGTTTTGCACTGGAATTTTCCAAACTAGGTGCTCATCTCTGACAGCTTATTTCTGATTGATTGTACATGTTGAAATTGATCTGGAGTCCTCGCAGTGTTTCAGTGGTGGGCAGCGCAGAGTCATCCAAAGCAGCTTATCAGGTCGTTGCTGTGTTTGGGGGTTCCTGAGGGAGGTGAATGGGTACAGTTTTTCCCAAGGCTTCTAGGTTTAGAACTTTTAAACCCTAACTGAAAATCCACGCAGTACTTGTGTTTCTTCACCTCTCTGTCCATGACCTGTGTGCCTGCCATGAGGTGCAGCTCTGCCTGGAAATGCAGGACCTGAACCAGCTGGTCTGGGGCGACGGCGTGCTGGCAGTGCTGTTCCCACACAGCGTGCCCTGCTCCCAGAGCTCGGACTGGTTTTCTCTCTGCGCACCCTGCAAGTGGAGCTGCCAGGGCAGGGCCAGCAGCTCAGTGTTCCCAGAACCCTCCCTGCTCCTCCAGCTGCCTCTGGCCGGGTGCTGGGTGCTGCTTGTGTAGCTGACTCTTTATGACCTGTTTTTTCATGGCAGAGTGCTGTGTGCTGCAGTGATGGGCAGCAACGCTCAATTCCAGGCAGGTGAGAATGGTCATCGCCAAGTAATGAGAGTGTGGAAGAAACTGACCTTGTCCAGTAGAGTAAAAAGTGCACAGGGAATTATTGTCCCTCCTGCCGTCACTCTTGTCTCCTTTTAAAGCATCTAAAATATCAGGTAGTTGTGTGTCTGTGTGTGTGTGCACCTCATCTCATAGATATACGTGAGATTTGTTTAAAAATCCTGTTGGTTTGGGAAGCAGCAAACTTTGTTCGTTCCTGCAGAAGCATCATCTGTTAAGATTAAACAATTCTGGTGTAGTTGGGAAGCGAATAATGCGGTATCCGTGTTCCTGCTGCACATTGCACAGCAAATTGATCCGACAGTGCTCTGCGAGTCTGATGTGGTCGGGCACATTAAGTTACTCTATAACCCAAAGGATCGTCAGTATTTGGATTTGAAATTTATTCAACTCTAATTTTACAGTGTTCTTGCGAAAAGTGTGGAGGTGTGTGGTATCTGTGGGGCTTCTGTACCTCAGTGCTGCTCTGAATGCTATAAGTCGACAGTCTAAGCGGCATGAACTGTTTTTAAACTGAAATGCTTAGTAACATAATAATTATAACTCTCTCCAGTCTTCATCCTCTTAGAAATCCAGGAACTGCCTGGTTTCCATCACTGTAGGAAAGTGTTCCACAAACCGCTGTAAGCTCATGATAACAATGCTTCCAAGTATCTGAATCAAAATGTGGCATCACCACAGAAACAGCTATTGCAGAGCGAGAGATTCCAGAATCGCTAGACGGAGATTTCTGTAGCTGTGAGAGCAGGTTCCAAACCTTCCTGACCCCGTTTGGGTGGCACCTACAGCCCCGGGGAAGCGGACGAGGTGGCGGTTTGATTTGTCAGTGGTTATGACAGCAAAACTGGCGGCGCGTGCCGGCAGGACAACCCGGCGCTCGGAGCCAACAGCAAAGGCGCTTCTGCTGCCTGTCCCTGCCAGCCTCGCTGGAGAGGAGGAGGATTTCCTTCGCGCCCCATTTCCAGCTGCCCCCGTCTCTGTACGGACGCGGAATCCCCACAGGAGGGTGCTGTGAAGGCATTTAATGTGCGGATTTTGCAGGGAAGAGCAGAGTTTTGAGGAAACGGTGATTATAGGGAAGCCAGAGCTGTGTTGTTCTGACAAGGACAGCTCAGGGATCTTCCCCCCGGAGGGATGCGGGGAGAGACCCCGTGCTGGTGCTTCCCTGCAGGGGTCGGGGCTGCCAGTGCCGATGGCTGGAGCGCTGGGGCTCTCAGGTGCCACAGGGTAACAGGCAAAGCGTCCCAGGCCGTTCCAACACCTCCTGCTTGTGGTGAGTACTGGCACCTTCACTATGAGTGTCACCCGTGGCCAGCAGCCCACGTGGGTCTCGCTGGCAAGTGCTGGAACCACTCTTCTACTTACCCCTCTGTATGAAGAGTATTTAATACACGAGCTGCAGAATCCATTTGGTTCTGAGTAGAATCTCTAACTTCTGTCCATGAGTACTCTAAATTAGACTGTTTCACTCAGCATCATCAGAGAAGCTAATTGAAAGAACAGAGAAAGCTCCCTGCAGCCTGTATTTGACAGAGGAGTTGCACAGCGGTGTTAGGTGCAGCAGGATATTTGTGCCACAGAGTACCTGCCACGCCACAACACCGCTGGGCTACACGGCTGGCTCGGTATTTCCCATGCGCAGCTTCCTTCACCGGGGCTGCTTCACACAGACACTTGGTGTGATCGGTCAGAAGGAGACAGAGCTCTGCCCTGGGCTGCTCCCGGCCACCCTGTGCTGCCCTCAGCCCCAGCACTGCTGCCTGCTGCTTTTCAACTTTTCTTAATAAACTTTTTAAACCAAGGATTATGACTAAAATAGAGATTTATCTCTGGGATGGTGTCTGAAGCACGGGGGTGGGGATTAAACCCAATCCTGTTGCACAGAATGTGGGTGCTCCAGCTCCCGCTTCTAACGGCAGTGAGACAGACTGATGGCTCCGCATCCTTGGGGGTTCAATCTGCCAGTTGCTCAGTGAGAACACAGAACACGTCCCTCCTGGACTGGGTGCCTGGGATCCGTGTGCGTCCTGCACGAGTCCCTCTGGGGTTCCCTTCCAGCTGTGGCATCGCTGCACGTCCTTGCTCAGGATCAGGCTTTAGAAGTCAGACATCTGAGTGGAGGATGGCCTTGGGCAGAGCGGGTGCTTCGTGTTGTCTTGCAGTTCTGGCACTCGCCTTAACTTGCATCACCTGAATCTTTCCACAGTGTAGATTACGGTGAAGGTTACTGATAACCCCCGCACAGGGCCCCTGCCTGGTGGTAGCATTGGAGCTTTGCCTCGTTACTGCAGGAGGAAACCAAGTGACTTGCATACCCATACACGTATTAAACTGGCTGCTGGTCGTTGCAAGTAGAGCTGGGTTTTGGCATTGTACAGGGAGCCTTTCCGCTTCCCCAGGGGAGTTTTGACTTCATTTCATAGCTGTTCGTTGCTGCACTTTTCCTGGGGAGAAGCAGGAGCTGGTTTTAGCCTTTTGCAGGGCTTGCCCCAAGCCGCCGCCTGTGCAGCCTCTGTAGTTTGGTGTTAGCAGCTTTCCTGTGGACGGGAGTTGTTCTCCTGGGGCCCCTGTGCTGCCGCCAGTGATGCCAGTGAGCCGCCTTTTCCTTAATACCTGTGGAGAGGCCCAGCTAAGGCTGGGAAAAGGAATGAACCAGGCACTTGTCCCAGTAGAGCTCACCGAGTGATCCGAGTGCTTTGGCAAATTATGGAAAAAAGAAAAGCCCTGTTTCTCCAAAGGGAGGATTGCTGAGGCCTCGGCTCTTTGCAGCTGAAGTTTCAGTCCACAACCAGCCCCTCAGGGAGACAGGTTCGGGAGGAGCTGGACCATCTGGCCTTGTTTCCCACTCACTTTGCACATGCACATATTAACTTAAATGTTTAATTGTCTGAGTTGCAGTAGTTCTAATTAAATTGGTCTGGAAAGTTTGCCTGTTTGGCTTTTCCTTGGGCATTGTTTCCTCTTTGACCAATATCCTAGCATCCCTCATCGGTCACGGGGGCAACAAGATGCTGGGAAGTTGGGGGGGGTGAGGACAGGGGAGCTGGCGCTGCGCTGGGAATTGGTAGTGGAGGCACTGGCATTCCCCGTAGCCCGTGGGAGCTGACTGAAACGCAGCTTCAGACACGTATCACCAAAATAGCACAGGTATTGTGTGAGCGATCAGGTGCGCGTTACCCACTTGGCGTGTTGGAGGCAGCTCCTCCCCAGTGCAAGGCCAAGCGGTTCTGAATTCATCTCCTGGGATTTGACGTTAAAACGTGTTTGCTGCCAGCTGACAATGGAGTCAAGCTCGGATTTATTACACCAGCACCTGCAGTAAAAAAATGACAGATGAAAACATATTTAATTATCATTCAGTGCCACATCCTTGCCTGCTCCGGTCCCAGAGCTGCAGCTGGCGGCACACGCTGTGTTTTAAAGTCCATGTGCTCATCTGGAGAGGATCCTGATCGCCGGAGCAAACGGGCTGAGGAGTGGGAACTGGCTGTGCCAAGGCACGGCTGGGCAGGTGCAGAGCTGACCCACGCTGCCCTGCCCTCACTGCCTCTTCCCCTGGAATTCCTGGCAGCTCCCCACTCTGTAGGGAAACGTGCCCTCTCTGAGCCCTGTAGAGGAGTTTGGCAGCAGGTGAAGCTTCCCCTTTCCTCGCCATCGCTGCCATGGCTCCGGGTCTGGCATCGGTGCAGCACGCAGACGGGTGCTGTTGGGGAGCCCTGCGGCAGGAACGGGCCGTAGCTGGGGGGACGCCTCTGGAAGGCAACGGCAGCTTGCAGCAAGGTCAGGGGGACGAAACACATCATGACTGTAGCACGAGAAGTCTTCTTTCCAAATGGCAGTTCCTCCAACATTCCCTTTTCGTGATTTAAAAACATCACAAAACACATTCATGCAGCCCTGGGCAGCTCCAGCACCTACCATGTGTGCAAAGGCACCGATCTGCACAGACGTACGTACGTGTCTCCTCACAGACGTACTTGGCCAGTGTGGTGAGGTGGCCCAGGTGCTGCTCAGCAGATCCAGCACCTGTGGTGTCACATCCTCCATTGGAGCTGATGGGGAGTGGGGCTGAGCTCCTATTGACCGACTTACTTGCGTTTGGGGAAGATTTCCCCTGGTGGGAACCTCTCCCACACCAAAACTCGCACTTTTTTGGTGGATGTGGAAGTTTTCCTGTGTGTTTCAGCTGAGCAAGTGCACAGGGCTGTGCTGATCCTCATTAACCACAGTAAACCCCAAATTCCAGAGTGGAGCAACTGGCTGAAAATAGGAGCTTGTGAGAAGTCTTCCAAGTTGCTAGTGTTGGTGTTCTCACTCATCCAGAGCCTGCGTCTGTATGTGCTGGAGCCAAGGCCCGTCATCGCTCTCCTGTGAGTCCCAAACTGGGAGAAGGGCTGGGGACGCTGTGGAGCTGGGAGTGGGATGAAACCGCTTTTAGTATTCATGAAAAATGCCTGTGACAGCCCTACCCCGGTAATGAGAAGCCACCTGCAGTTCGGAGCAGTACTTGATAATGCAGTAATTAGATTGGAGATGCAAAAAAGATCATTAAAATTAAATAACATATTTGTCACTGTTTTAAGAGGCGTAGATTGCCTCGAACCATGCTGGTCTCTTGACCTTGAGTGTTTTGGTGGAGTCCTTGCTGTTGGGAGCACAAGGATAACGTTGGAGCATCCTGCGGGTGGTTTTGTGGCCCAGTTTCCAGCACAAGGTTGGCGTGGGTTACCTTGCCGTGGCTGCATTGTTTGGCTCCAGCTTATTCCTGTTGCCGAGCGGGGCTGTGCTCCTGGCACCTGGATGTGTCAGGGCTTCCGATACAGCCCTGTGGTTTGCAGGCAGGGGCTTGTGGGCATGAGGGGCAGTTGCTTGTGGGAGAAGCGATCCCTGCCTGCCCGCTACCCCCTGTGTCATTACTGGTTTCTTGCCTTACAGTCAGGCTCGGTCCCTTGTTGGATGAGAAGGTGGTTCCCATCTTCCTGGGAGAGAAGGCTGCCTCTTGCTGTCAAATGTGCCAAGAGCTTCCAGGGTTTCCTGGAGTTTGGGGTGACTTTTCCCCCGCTCTCCCACACCATGTCAGAAGAGCAGCTGAGAGCTCCCACTGGGGGGAGTTGGCGCTGGAGACCCCACAGACCCCAACTCCTCAGCACTCCCAGTGTGTAACAGGCAGCGATGTTGGACAGTGCTGAGCTGGAGGGATGGGGAGGTGGGACAATCGCTGGGTATGACAGCTCTTCCTCCTTGCAAGCTCAGGTACCCTCAGGTCAGGACTGTGCGCAGTGCTGGAGCGCGGGCTGTGGGGAGTTTGTCTCTGTCTCTTCAGGTTTTGATGAAATACAGTAAAATGTGTTTTATATCCCCTTCCTCCCTCCTGCCTGGAAAGGAACATGCAAAGCCGTAACGGCGCCTATTAACAAGGCTTTAATTTTCTCAAATTAATTTTTAATGACTAATTTGTCTTGTTTTCTGATGTTTTGTACAACACCTATTGTTTAAACCCCATTTGTTTCTCCGCAATGTCACTGTGAAGGAGACCGGTGCTGGCTTTGCCCTCACCCGGGGAGGCTTCCTCCCACAGAAGGGCTGTGCCCGCCAAGGAGGAGGCTCTGGGGAAGGAAAATGTCACTCTGTGCAGAAGGGTTTCCCCCTTTTCCCACCCAAAACGGGGCTGCTGCTGACCAGACCGTTCCCCTTGCTAGAGGTCTCTCCCTCACCACTGCAGTGGCTGCACTATCCTTCCCCTCCAGCAGCATCACCCAGCCAGGGCCCTCTCTCCAATAGCTTTTGTGCACAGAGATGAGAATTTAAAACGAGAAAATGGGTTTTTCTTCCTCCTCCCAACTCCTCATGAGTAATTCCACGTAGGTGTCTTGGAGTGGGAGTGTTTATGGATCCTCCTCTGTATTTTCAGAGTGGGGATTTTCCTTTTGGCAGTTGTGCCCAGCGCCAGAGGCCCCACGCCAGGGTGGGGAGGTTTGTGTGTTTGTGTTTTTGTCTGGGAGCTCGGGGAAGAGGGGAAGGCGTGTGTCCCCGAGCCGTAACCCTCAGGAGAGGGAACCGCGTCCTTGCAGGATCGTTGCCTGTCGCCGCTCAGCAGG
This sequence comes from Piaya cayana, assembly GCA_013389865.1. Classification (NCBI taxonomy): domain Eukaryota; kingdom Metazoa; phylum Chordata; class Aves; order Cuculiformes; family Coccyzidae; genus Piaya; species Piaya cayana. The sequence goes on along the minus strand of WAAB01023760.1, from coordinate 34,660 downwards.
AGAGGGGTTCACAGCACAGCTGCTGGCACCTTGCGGAGAAACTTATTTTAGTATAATGCTGCTTTTCCCCTCTAGGATAGATCTCTGCAGGGCTGAGGATGGGGTGCTTGCAGCTCGTGCAGCTGGGGATGCCCCTTGGCTGTGCTTATTGTCAGTTGCATCAAGGTTTTCTCCTGTGTTCTTGGCACCAGACTAGGGCATTTTCAGAGCTGATTCTGACTGATGTTGGTGAAATGATAGAAATATGTTCTTGGGGGGAAATTACTGATACTCAGCTGGGATTCCCCAGGTGAGTGAGTGAATACTGGGGACATTCTGCAGAACATTGCTGCTGCCAGACCCTGTCTGCGTTGTGTGTGCCAGTGTGCGAGACCCGCACCAACCTGGGCATTTGGAAATCATAGAATCACCTCTTGGATCATCGAGTCCAGCCTTGTTGAACCTCATGCGATTGGTCTCATCGCAGTGGTTCAGCCTATTCAGATCCCTTTTGAGCCTCCAGCAGATCGATGCTGCTCTCTGTGCAGTACCAAGGGTCTCCCTGCTGCCCGGGCACCCCTCAGCTCCTCTGGGAAGGGTTGGCAGCCTGGGGGTGCTCATGACTGGTTTGAGAGCCCAGGGTGGGCAGACCTGCACCTTAAAAATGAATCAGGGCTTTGGATCAGGGCTTTTCACAGTCGTGGGTTGAGATCAGACCTGTCTGCCTCCCCTTTTGGCTGGGTGCTGTATTATTAGCGGAATAATGCTCGTGTGTCATCCTGGAGAGGGAGATGGGAGTGAGCGGGTCTCGTGGTCAGTGATGCCCGTTTCCAGATAAAATGGAAAGTGTGATTCCTGTTGTGCTCGGAGCAGTTCCAGGGGCTGCTGCTCTGCCTCCCTTGGGCTCCCTGTCCGATCCATGCGGGCCCTTTAAGTGAATCTCTGCAGCTTCAGACGAAAAGAACACCCCCTCCTCCCCCAACCCATTTAGCCTGTGCGGTTGTGCAGAGGAATCTGCTGGAAGAGTAAACCCTGGGTAAACATCCTCAATTTGCTGCCTCCTGAAATGGAGCAGCTTTTAGAGTTTCCAGCCACAATTTGTATTCAAATGAAGGTCATTTGAAAGGTGTAACACAGTAAACAGCCATTATTTCATTTTGATAGTGGTACTAAAATTATAGTGTTGGTTGAATTATTTTAGTGTAGGACCATTACCATCTCCCTAAAACACTTACAGGGGTTTTATATCAGTGCTGCAGTCCTGAAATTAGAGGAAAATTAAAAATCACATGGCTGGGGTAGGGAAGTAATTTTTTTGTGAGCATGCCTTCGTTTTATCGTGCGTTCTTTCCCTCACTTGTCTGCCAAAAGAGAGAGATGTGTGTCCTCTGCTGAAGCTTACGCTGACAGATTGCTGCTGCTGGTCCTCTTCCCTGCTCTGACACGAGCCACGGCTGCTTTGGCTGCAGATTGTGCTGGGGCAGCATCCTCATCCTGCTCGGCAGCTCCTGGTGGCTTGAGAAGAACGTGTTGGTCATAGGTAACACCTCAACAGTCACCAGCTTCATGGGAGAAAAAAGCATCGTGCAAAACAGAGGTAGAAATAAGGGTGGTGAAATGCTGCGAGGTCGCATTTACACTAAATCTGACGTACGTGCAGGGGAAGGACAGCCCTAACGATGCGCTACATGCAGCGGTAAATTCACGACTCCCAACAGGAGGAGGGGAGCTGGAAGTCGCTGTGGGCAGCTCACTGATCGTGCGGGTGCTCAACCATGGCCAGGAGGGTCTGCACCTCTGCGGTGTCCGGTGCCCCCATCAAGCGTGGCATGGGTGCCAGGAATGGGAGGGAGGGAGGAGTTTGGGGAAAGCCAGATTGATGTGTCCTGACTCTGAAACGGATCCCCAAGAAGTTTCCCTGTGAGAGGGAGCTGGAGGGAATATGCCTGCATTCACATCCCCATAAAAATGCAACTTGGCCATGATGAGCTCTAATAAACAGGCCTGTCGCTTCCAGGTGACTAACGGCTGTTGTGAGACATGTGGGGATGGGGGGGCCAGCAGAGTAGTCTTGGTGATGAGCAGAAGTCAAGAAGGAATTCCTCTCTCCCAGTGTGAGAGCTGACGTGTCTCACTGCACACAGCTTGTGTCGCAGGCCCTTCCCCTCCTGCACAGGGCACCTGCGCTCTGCACACTCACATGAGCTTTGCAGGCTCACAGGGGTCTCTGGTGTCCCACGGGTCAGGGCTCTTGCCAGCCACCTGTAAGACTTAGGAGATTTTTTCAATAAAAGGTGCCTACTGCCTGATTTCAGCACCCTGGCAGTGTCTGGGGCTGAAAAATACTTGTGTAAGGGAGTAGATGTGCACCTAAAGCTGCGTTCCTTTAGAAACATGTAATAAAAGTTGGTGTTGATAGGCTGGATGTGACTCCCCCGTGAGGGCTTGGGCAGCCCCAGGTGCTGCGGTGAGGGTGGTTGAACAGGGCACGGCGGCCGCAGGGCTGGGGCACAACAGCTGCGTGTGAGCAGGGGCTGTCAGACGTGAGTGAAATCTTAATTGTGAAGTTCTCCTAGATTATTATAGCTGCCTTCATTAACATTTTCACACTTGGCTGGCTAGCAAACGAGGAGAAGGGCTTTCTGTGTTGCTGGATTGGTAGTGCTCAAATCTGCTCTGTACTTTGGCAAGTGCCAAGGACTGCGTCCTCACCCTGTGCTGCGGTTATGCTCGGGCAGAAGTGATTGCCTCATTTTTATGGAAGGGAGAGGAGAAAACAAGGATTCTCGGAGTATTTTTAGTGGTAATCTTTACTGGCGATAAGCTGCTTCTCAATAAAACAAAGGAATACTGTGCAAATAAAATTCCCCTTAATCTATAATTACTCCAAGAATTTAAGATGTGAATTTCTATTTTCCAGCTGCGTCTTTGGCGAAGTTCAGATTGGGTTTGATCTAGTCTTTATGGTGGTTTTGATCTGCTGTTGCTTGAACTCCAGGGATTTTTTTACCTGCACAAGGAGGATTCCAGTTAATATCCACTGGGAAAGAGAGTAAATAATTAAATCTTGGAAGCTGCTTCACTGGCACCGCAGCTGGCAAGTGCCACACCAGCCGTGGAAGGTGTTGGCCACGGAAGGCCACCACGTGCTGTTGCAGGGGAAGGAGTCGCCTCGTGTCTCTTTCCCAGCCTCGCCGTGCCCGGGCTCGCTCCTGTTTGCGGCTCTGCTGCTGGAGCACTTCGCGCTGGCGCTGTGAAAATGTGTTATCCTGATGAAGTTGTGGGGTTCTCGAGTGCAGGGTGACAATGGGGTGGATGGTTCCCATCCTTGTCTGAATGAGGAATGAAGCCCTGGCAGAGCAGCTCCTCGAGAGGTTTCAGATGGGGGTAAATCTGCAGCTGGATTGGGATGCCCTCAGAGATAAGCACAGCAGCCTGTTCCATATTTATTATGGGTAACAATTTGACTAAGGGAGAATTTAGATTAATAACATTCAGCCCGGAGAAGTAATTTCCTTTGAGAAAGCGATTTACATGCACTCTGCCAAAAAGAGCCGTCACCGTGCGCTCTCGTCGTGTCAGCTCCAATAATGAAGTTGGAAATAACATGGGAGGTTAATAGGTCCTACTTATCTCCTTAGCTCCGGAAAGGAAGATTTACAGCGCGGAGCCTGGGTTGCATATTTCCATTGGAAATGGGGAGGTTCTTCCCAGCTGAGATTGATGAGATGGGGCGGTTACGGGGTGTCTGCAGGCTGTAAACCTGCACCCCAGGGGAAGCGCTCGTGCTGAAGGGAGCTGCTTTTCCCTGGGTCGCTGGCCAGGGATTTATTCAGATGCCTGTGCTGCCGTTCCAGCGATAATTCATTTTGACCAGCCGTATCTCCTCCAAGCCTGGAAGTTCACACAAATGTCCACGTGGCAGTTATGAGATGGGTTGGAGCCTGGTGCGTTGTCCCCGGAGCCGCCCATGGCGTGCGAATGGGGAGGTCGTGTGGAGATGCGGTGGGAGGAGGCCGTGGTGCTGAGAACGTCTGTGTCACCTCTCGGGCTGCTGCTGTGCGATGCCGTCCTGCGGGCAGGCGTTAGAGCGTGTTTTATGCTGCCTTCACCCATGCTCGTGGGGAGCTGTGGGATGGTGCGGGGGCTGCCGGTGGTGCCGCGTCATTCGGCAGGACCTGTTCCCCTCATCAGAAACAGCAATGACCTTGGCATCGCCAGCGAGGACGCGGCTGCCTTGGCTTCGGCGCGGCTGGAAATAGCTGGAGCCACGCTCTAACTGCACCTTCCCCACTCCATTGGCCTTGCCGAGGGATGGCGGCGGCGCGGCAGCCCTGTCACTTCGCATTACTGTCCTCGGGCTCCCGAAGGACTCGTGGCACGATATGGGGAGCCACGGTTGTTACAGGAGTATGAAACGGCTCTCCTGCTTTGCTCCCCTCCCTCAGCTTTTCTGATCGCTCCCTGACTGCGGTTCTGTCCCAGCAGGTCCACATTCTGGTCCCTGCAGGGTGCTGGGCTCCCCCAGACTGGGAGCAAACCAGACTTCTTAAAGTAAATGATTTTTGGATAATGTCAGCCTAGGAGCACAAACCTCCTACACCTCTATCCATCCATTCTGCTGGAGAGAACGACTGAGAAAGGGGAGAATGTTTAATAAATGTCCTGTCTAGCACAAACTGTAAAATATTCATTTTGGTTGGTTATTTCACATTGCTGAGCAAATGCAGGGATTGACTTTCTGAGCAGCTTAAGGTACGAGTCGGTAATAACCCAAGCCATTTAATGAATGAAATATTTAACATAATTTGCGTACATTAAGTGGTGGGACAGTGGGTATAACAAAAGTAGCTCTGAGTCGGAGAGGAAAACTGGGAGGAGTGAATGAAATTCTGAAGTGTGACCCCAGACAGCTTCTCTTTGCTGCACTGGACAGGGTGAGAGCTGAGCATGGAGGCTGCCGTGGAGGATCTCTGTGTGCTGGAGGCTCCTCTGAGCAGCACAGTGTTCAGCATGACAGTGTGGGACACCCGGGAGCTCCCCTGTTCCCAGACACTCTAGGAGGGCTCCTGCAGCAGCTGGGTGCAGCCCTGCATGAAGCCTGTCCCCAGCACGGGGCTGCTGGGCTCTCCCTCGGGAAGCGCCTGCTCCGGGCTGTCCCCCTGTGCCGGGGGTGGTTGGCATCAAGTGACCCCAATTGAGCACAAGGTCAAGTGAGGCCAAGCAAGACAGCGAAAGCCCCAGGAAAGGGAGGTGAGAGGAAAACCGTGATGCTTTCCCCCATAAAAATAGAGCGATCCCAGTACGGCAGCACCATTGACTCAGCCAGAGGCTCTATAATCCTTTGTCTTTATCTGGCTCCTTTTGCAGCCTGACCTTTCCCTCCCCAGCACCCTGGCACGTGGTGCAGAGGCGTCTGTCACGCCATGTGCCCCAATGCGCTGCTGATCTCTGATCACCTGGGGGTGATGCCATTAGCGATGACCCTTGCAGACCGTATGAATAATGCATCTTTCTCTTCCAATCCCCATTACTTTGCTCTTTTTTCTCCCGACCACGCATTCCATTTCCATCGTGTTGATTGTTTGCCCAGTTTGCAGTTTGTTGAGGTCTCTTGGCTGGTTTTCCAGCCTGTCTGATCCTCACTTGTAAATGCCTTTTGTCATATTCAAATGCTGCCTTCTCGCTGCTCGCTTTCCAGGTCGCTGGTAAATAGGAAGCACTGAAGGATGTAGGCTGAAGAGTAAATATGCAAGGAGTCAGACAGGGAATCCCCATCTGGCCGGGAATGCAGAGCTCCTTGATGTCAGAACTGACTCTGGAGAGATTTAAAAGCTTAAATATAGACAAGAACAGAGAAATTCTGAAACACATCCTTCTCTGTTAAACGAGGTTTATATTTTTAAGTAAGTTATGGGGTGAACCCACTACAGGGGGTGTGAAACACAGTCTTGGATGCGTGTTTTCAGTCCGATCTCGGAGGCTGGGCTTGGGCTACCTTGAAAGGAGGAGGCTTGTTTTCATCCCTGCTGCCGGTTTGCCTTGACAGCCCCTAAAGTCAATATTACCCTAAAAGCATTCTGCTTTCATAACAGGCAATTTTGCTTGTGTTCAAAACGCTTTGTTTGATTTCTGGAGCCATTCATTACAGGATCAAGGCTTCAAATTGGAGCCAATTAGGTATAAGCGTTTCTTTTCAAAAGCTTTTTCCAAAGGCAAGAGCTTGAAGGTTAAAGCCAGGGGAGGCAGCCTGCAGCCCTACAGGGTTGGGGTCCCACTTGAGGCCGGGTCCCCCTCGCTGGGGCTGCATCCCTGCTGCGAGCTGGCAGCTGCTGCCAAGCTTTGCACCGCAGCTCACCCTTCTATATTTAGTAAGAAATGCATCAGCATCCCTTTTCCTCCCTGAATTCCCTCTGGGAATGGAGCTTGTAAATATCTGTTGCTCTAAAAATAGCCCCTGCCCCAGCCTCTGGCAGCCTTTCCCCCTTCCCCAGCTGAACCGGACCCAGAGGGGCTCTCCCAGACCCAGAGCGGATGGGGGGATTTGTGAATTTTTTCATTAAAAAAAAAAAAAAAAAGCAGAAATCAACCATTTGAAAATGTAAAGGCCATGAGAAAGCCTGTAACACTTCACCTTTGGAAAACACGATTAGTGCTGTCGGCCAGCTCTTCTCCATTTAATGGAAGCCCCAGCACAGCCTGCAGTGATTTTCCAGCCGTCGCTGGCAGGCAGAGGTGACCCGGGACTGCGCAGGCGGCCGCTCCGGCAGCACGCGTCCCTCCTGTCTCCCTGGGAACATGGGCACCAGCTGCCAGTCACCTCCTTCTGGGGAGAAATACATGAAATCCTGGGCTGTTTGCAGCCCTGGCCCGGCTCAGAGCTCCAAATGGCTTTTATCACACAAAGAGTGTCCTTTTCTTCTTTCATTTTTTTCTCTTGTCCCTTTTCTTCAATGCTTAATCAAAAGTCAGGAAGGAGTAACAGAAGTCTGACAAGATGTGATGCTCCAGACCTGATCAGCGCGATTTAATCTGTTCATAAGGGTGAAACATTAAAATTATTCTAGGAAAGATAATAATGAATGGGTTTGGTAACTTCTTTTAAGATTAAATGTTTGCATAGTGATCCAGGGACACTTGAGCGATATTCAGAGCTCCTTGGTGAGCAGAGAGTCTCCCGTGGAGATGACACCAAAAGTGAAAAATTATTTAGGTTGTTCAGTCTGGAGAAGAGGTGGCTGAGGGGAGACCTGCAGATCACAGAATCATAGAACCAGCTGGAAGAGACTCACCAGATCATGGAGTCCAACCATTCCCACTAAACCATGTCCCTCAGCACCTCATCCTCCTGTCCCTGGAGGGGTTCAAAAAGTGTGTAGACGTGACACTTGGGGACATGTTCAGTTGGTGTGGGGGGGTTGAGCTGACAATGGGACTAGATGAGCTTAGAGGCATTTTCCAACCTTAATGATTGTATGATTAAGTAGTCATTTAGGTAAAGGTAATCATTAGGGCAAGCAACTCCATTATTCACAAGATTTTCAGGAGAGGAGCTGTCCTTGTACTTGGAGGGTGAGAGGGGGATGCGTGAGGCATGAAAGCAGCATCCAGGACACTGTTCAATGAAGGTGCAGGGACTGAGTCGGTTGCAGGACAGCTCTGCTTCACCCGGGAGGGGAGAAGGTGCCAGTCACTGCGGTTCCCAGGTTGCCGTGCTTCATGGCACACGGTCTGACCAGCATCATCATTCGAACACAGCTTTTCTCATGATTTAATATGTATCTTTTAAGAAGGATTTTAATTCCCTGTTTGAAGTAAGAAAACGCCATAAATCAGAGAGAGAATCTTTTAACATTTACAGTTTTAAATGAATTCCTGTTGAGAGTCTCTTAAGCCAGATTTATATCAGATTCTGCATTGAACTGTGTCGTTATGTGGGGCTGAAAAACTCTTACAAAATTAGGCATAATGCAAAAACATGCTGAAAAGACAGTTCTGCAGGAATTGGAACATTATTATGTTAGCGAATATTGGAGTGAGGAATATGCAGAAAGGGACAATTACCGTGGGTATTTTCCTATTAATGAACCCCGCTCAGTTCTTTCGAAGGGTTTGCTGCTCTCTCTTTGCAGGAGAAGGCAAAGTGAGAGAGCGCTGGTATTCCTACCCCATCTGGTGTTGGGGAGTAGCTGCCTCGCTGTGAGGAGCAAGGCTCTGTCACCCGTGGGGTGGGACGGAGGATGGGCCGGGTGGGAGGTGATGGTGTTGGATGGAGATGTGTGGGTGTATGGGTGGTGTCTGCACAGCGTCCCTGCAGCATCCTCACAGCCCAACGCTGCCGACTGCGCTTCAGCTCCGTGTGTTTGGCAGCTACGAGTACCACGCACAGTGTCCTGCCCTGCCCACTGCTGTTCACTGTGAGCCCAGGTTTCACCCTTTGAAACTCAAAGGGGTTCTCTTTGTCACGTGTTTTAGAGAAAATTATTCTCATCTTAGTCCAGTTTCTCCTTTCCAGGTTTAGCTTTGAAATAAAATGTTTAAGTTTTCGACTTGCAACTTCATGGAAGTTTAAGATGGCAGAGCCAGCTGCTTCAAGCTCTTGCCTTGCTGACCTGGGAGAAGAGCCTGGCTTTGGGCAGAGCCTTCGGAATCTGTGCCGCTCGGTCAGTGATAAACAGCCCTCAGCAACAACTCCAGTTAAAATGGTAATGAAAAGTAGAGCAGAGCAGGCTGAGGCCTTGTGCGAGCTGGAAACAGTTCTGTGAGTGCAGTCTAAATGGGATTGCGTGAAATAATTGTTAATTATTCATTGTCGTGGGAGAGCGGCTGGTAGGCGGGGATGCAACTGGGGATGCTGTGGGGCACCTTTAGCTGGGTGGATCAGATTCTGCTTTCCGTTAGTGTTGAGGCACAGGAGTGAACCTGTTGGGGCTCAGCTTTGGACGGTGTTGGCTGCTCAGTTGCACCTCTGACCTTTCGTTTTCCCTTTTCCTCCCTTTCCCCGCAGTCTCTTGCATCTGCCCTCTGTCTCTCTCCCTAAGTTTTCTTTGGGAATGTGTCCAGGCCTGTCTGAAGCTGGTTTTTTCTGTCATGCTGAGGCTGCCATTTGTTTCTCTCTCTTCTTCCTCCAACATCAGGAGCTGAAGCAGTCGGCTCAAGTGTTGCCGCTCGCAGAGCTTCCCTTTCAGCAGCACCCTGGCTGCGGCTGCCCCGGCATCGCCGCCATACGCCTTCGCAGTCAGATGACTCGATCGGCTGTCGGAGCCCAGGATTCCTAAATGTCACCCTCTAATGTCTCATTAGGGTTGCAGTTTGAAGACATCATGTACTTTAATTGAAAACTGTAAAAGTAATCTATTCCATTTTTTTTCTGTTAAATTAATGGCACGGACCTTTAGCAGATGGTTAGCGCGACGCTGTTATTAATGACAACACCCACTGCCTGCAACCCAGCCGCTCGTCACCATGCAAAGCGGAGAAACCTAGTGCTCATCTCCCAACCAAACGCGTTTTCCACTTCGTGGCTTTATTCTCCTGCGGTGCCCATTAGCGGTCCCAGCGCTGCCGTTGCGCCTCCTTTGCAAGATTTAAACTCTGCTGAGGTGGTTTCTGCCAGGCGAGGCCTGGTGAAGGAGCTGGCAGCACCTCGTGGGCCCCAGATCCTCTTCTGCTCTCTGGCAAAGTGTGGGACAGTGAGAAACACTCTGGGCCCCCAAAATTGTAGGATTTCAGTCCTTTAGGGTGATTGACCAACCAGTCTGGCTAAGCTATGTGCAGATAGTTTTGCAGGTTATCAATAAGCACCTCTATGTGCGAGTGTGCTCTGTGTTAACTGGGGTGAGCCCTGCCCCTCCATCCCTGCATCATAGGTGAAGGTTGCTGGGTCGTGTTCACCATCCCAGGTTTTGGTGATGAGTCTTTTGTTCCCCCCTTTACGCTTCCTTTCTCCCTCTCCCCTCTCCTATTGCTTTCCTGCTTCCCAGGGGACAAGCAGCAGCAGCGGAGATGGGGGAAAGAATATTTATCGCTCTCCTACACAGAGGCTCTAAAACGGCTTCTGCAGAATAAATCTCCTTTAAGACCTTTCCAGAGCCGGGTTTGGCTTATTGCTCCTGGAATAAAGAAAAGCCTTTCCTTCCCCAGCTGCCTCATCGGGTCCCCAGTGGTGGTGATTCGGGAAGCTGCCGTGACCTGGCCACATCGGGTTTTGCCTCTGCCAGAAAATGGGTATTGAAAACCCGTCCACTGGCTGGGGAGCAGTGCTGGTGGAGCACAAGGCGAAGCTCGGCATCCACGTGTAGGTGCCACCCGGCGGCTGATGGAACAGGGCATCCCTGGGCCAAGAGCAGAGCTCTGGTGTTGAGGATGCTCGAAGGGAGGAGCGTCAGGGATTCAGGGATCCACGTTTCCCAACAGCACCTTCACCTCTGTGGAAGAGGAATTTGCATCCACTCCAGGGAGATGGAGTTTGAGACCTGGTGAGGCAGGGACCTCGTTACAAAGCAAATATCTTCCCCCACCCCGATGGCACCGAGGAAGCGGAGACAGATGCTGTTTTTTCACGTGGAGGACAGGGGCCCAGTGGAGGTTTTGAGCTGGAGCTGCCTCCCCTCCAGGGCAGGGAGCCCTCCGTGCAGCCAGGGCTGTAAAGGATTTGGTTAATTAGTGGCTGATATTGATAACACTCAGCTTCCATCTGATTAGATAGAGCATTTGTTGGTGTGCCCCTATGCAATTAGAAAAATGCTTTTTAAATGAAGTTTTAATTTATTTCTGCTTTTCTGTTGCAATGAAAGCAGCGATGCAGTGGCTGGGAAGCTGGGTTTTGGGTGCCTGGCCTTGAATGCCAGCCAGGGTCAAGCTCCACTGCTCCACGCCTGCTGGGACTGGTCCTGGTGCAGGCACAACACCCAGGAGCCTCTGTCCCAGCTGCCACCAGCTCCTGTCGCAGGCTGTCAGGCAAACAGTGGTTGTGGTTGGGGTCCTTCCCCTTACCAGCCTCAGAATGTGGGTGTGTTTCTGCTCTAGAAGCTGCAGGTGGGTGACTCTTCAGGTCTTACAAAAATCACTGCCTGCCAGAGGGAGGGACACGTCGTGGTGTCGAAGCTGTGGTGGTGACGGTGACGGGGACCTGCCTGACATTTCCCTGCTGGTCACCTGCAGCCCTGCCTGCTCCTCTCTTGCTGCTGGTCTCTCCCAGCTCCCCCAGCCAGCCCTTCTGACGACGTGGTGCTCTCTGAAGCCAAACAGCCGGACGAGTGCAATGGTGCTGTGGTTTCTATCCCAGTGATGCTGAACAAGGCAGCAAGAGGCTCTGAGTGGCTTCCAGATCGGTTTGTAGTTGTGACAGTTGGAATATTAATGGCTGTGAGTGGGGACGGCGAGAAAATGAAAACGGCTTGATCCCAGCTGAGAAGATGCTACACAATCAACATGAATTTGTATTTTCATTTCAGAGGGGAAGGAGATAAGGAAGTGATGGGCTGGAATTTGTCTTTATAGCAGCAAGGACGTGGAGATTTCCTCAGAGAATAAATGTGCTTGCTTAAGAGATTGCGACTTTATTACCGCTGTGGTATAAATCCAGGAATGTGTACAAACTCTCCTCCTTTCTCTTAGAACGTGCATATATTCCAGGCTTATTAATTTGGATGCGGATAATTCATACAAAGTAATAACTCAAAATTCAGACTTTTTGAACAAATGATTTATTACTTTGAGGCGAGGTCGGAGGCCTGGGCTGCCTGGTGCAGGGAGTCGCCTTTGGGTTCCAATTTATCTTTCTCTTTTGAGAGCTTGGGTGGGAATTGCAGATACTCTGGAGAGGTTGGGCCAGGAGAGCACTACTGATCAAATCCATGGCATCAGCAGCCCCTTAGTGCGTCCTGGGGCCAGTGAGAGTCCCAGTGAGCGGCTGCTGTACGAGAGGATCACCCACCGCCCTGGCCAGCGGTGCTGCCAGCCCTGCTGCCTGCCGCTCTGTTAGCCTGCGAGCCCGGCAGTGGTGAGCGTTGGCTCAGCCCAGAGCGTGCTGTGCTGCTCAGGCACTCGCAGGGGCACTGCCCGTCCTCGCTGCCTTCGCTGCAGGGTGGGATGCTCTGTCCAGCCTGCATCCCACACGCAGACCCACCACGCGGCAGCCTGGCTCTGCCTCCCCTGGGCATCGTTCAGGCTCAGGGCCTCTTCTTTCAGGCAGTGCTATTTGCTGCAGATTTCAGAGCTTTGATAACTTGTTCTGTTCATTCCAAACAATGTGCGTTGCACTGCAAGCTGCTTGGTACAGAGCAGAGCCTGCAGCCTCTCTGCGCCTGTGATGAGTACTGGGCCTCTCCACCACCGCCTGTGTGCTGGGTCCCTGCCTGTTGTCCCTTCACTGCTTGGGGATGAAGTCTTCTGTGTACAAAATGACAAGAGCATGAGAGGAGCTGCAGTGCAGCACATGCCAGGCCCTTTGCACCAGGCAGCTCGCAGCTGCTACTTGTCCCACAGGCCGGGCGGCAGCTCGTCCTCCCTGGCAGCCGGAACACAGAGGTGAGATCAGGCCGCGGCGCTGCTGCAGCTCTGGGTGCTTCTGTGCTGTTGTTAAATATTTAAGTGTCTGAGGAGCTGTAGTCACGTAGTGGTGGGTGGGAAGCTTGGGGCTGGCTCTCCTGCACCGCCGGCCCTTGGCCCTGACCAGTGAGGTCTGCAGCTCCTTCCTCTGCTCGGCTCACGCGAGCCTCAAGATGCAGCTCCAGGCGAAGCTGGGGAGGAGAGGAGGAAAGGGCTCTGGGGGCAAGTGCCTAGGGACACTGTAGCCCACACACATCCCATCTAATGCAGTTAACTTGGCTTTGCAGCTGATGGCTCTTTGATGCATTCGAACTAATAATCCTAACGAACAGGGAGCGCAGAGCAGAAATAGATGTGCATTTATATAAAGTGCTTTCAGCCTGAGCAGCAAAGGATGAATTAAACCACTAAATTATATGGCCAAGTTTGGGATAAAACATAACTTGTGTGATGTTAATGTTAAATTATCTAATTGCTTTACGGGGTACTTCCATTAGCCGATCAAATTAAACCTTTTTTTCCTTATCTGTGGCTTATAAGTCACGAATGCAGGGCTCGGTCCTGCAGACTCTCTCATGGGTGAGACAACCATGCTCTAAGCGGTGCCATGAAATTGTCAGACACGGTCAGATGTGGGTCTGCATGGATTCTGGTGCTTTGACCTTTCTCAGCAATGCTCTCTGGTTTCCTGCTGGTGGTGTTTCAAAACTGGGCTTAGCAGGGATGTGGGGCTGGGTGGGACGTCCCAGCCAAGGGGGTGTTGGGCCTGGTGAAAGGTGCCTCTGGCTAGGAGATGCTCTTGGGTTTCCCTTGGTGCATGGTGCCCTCGCCCAGCAGTTGCTCTTGGCTGGGCTTGAGGTCCTGGCCAGTGCTGGGGTGGACTCGCCAGCATGATGTCTTAGTAGTTTGTGGCGTGCGTCCTTTTCTTTCCTTTGCTGGCTTCGTAATTAAACGGCGATGCTGTGGGCAGAGCTGGGATTTCAAAGCCATGTTCTGTCTCGTCTGACCTTGCTGGTGCCACACTGCCTTTTGTTTGTAATCTCGGGCAGGAGGCAGCACAGAGAGGGCTTGATAGGAGACAAAAGCAAACAATAGCCTCGCTCCAGAGACGCGCTGAATGGGCTGTAATTGAATTTTTTGGTGAAGACATTGATTTGACCCTGCAAGACACACAGAGTGAATCATTAGGGAATTAACACACATTAAAATGCAGGGTTTTTATCACAGGGCTTTTATTGTGCCTATAGTTTTGTTTTTAATTATTTAATGACTTTGTGTCTTCTAGTGATAAATCTATTTCTTCTCCCTTTTGTAAAGGCGAGTGGGTGCCGCTGTGCCGCAGCGGTGATGCCCGAGCGGCTGCCAGGGGCCGCTGGCTCTCGTGGGCAGCTCCACTCGTGTCCCGGTGCACGGACACACTCGCGCTATCACACAGCATCTTTGCGCGCTGCTGATAAACCATCAGTGTTGCTCTGACCGCCCTCTGGGCCTTTTCACATTTATGCTTTTTGCAATCTGCGTGTAGCAAAATCTCTGCAGGAATTAATTTATTGCAGGAAGCTGTGTGGGACGCTGTTTGGGAGGAAAATTCCCAAACCTGGGCTGCTTGGGTGGGTTTTCGGAGTGCCAACACTCTCAGCTGCAGCTCTGTGTGCCTGTGGCTGGAAGCTCGTGTCTGGCCTGGCTGTGTGCGTGTTCACTGCGAGCAGCACTGTGCATCATCTTGTGATTCTGCTCTGGTGTGAGGTGGCAGACAGGAGCCGCTTCTCCCGGAGCCCTGGTGCTCATGTCAGGAGGCGTCAAACCGTAACCGGGGATTTCTGCTCACTTCTCCCCTGCGCGGGACACCTGGTAGGACAGCATCTGGCTGCCAGGACAGGAGCTCTGCTGGCACCAAACCTTGTTCAGACCCTGCGTGCCGGTTTTGGCTCTTCCTGTGCTGCTGGCCCCTCCTCGGCGGTGATGCCGTCCTGGTGAAGGATGCGGCGCTCTGGGCAGCAGGATTGCGGGTGGGCATGGGCAGAGCGAGCAGGCGAGGCAGGAGGGGGTTGGGGTTTGTCCCATTAACACACCAGTCCTTGTTATCCTGAGTACTTGGGGCACAGGAGGCAGCGTGGAGTCATCGCTGTCTCTTTGCTCTACATGTTAATTTATAGCGCTGCCGTGAGCTAGATTTTCCTTGTTATCCAAGGTATTTCCCCTGGAGGAGGGAAATCAGGCTGTAATATATCATTAAGCAGAAAGCCTGGGGGAGCTCCTCTCCTAGTTGATGTGGATCCTTCTTTTATCCTGTTAGAGGAATTGAATTCTACGTTTTGAGTTGTGTGAAGATCCAGCTTGGAGTCCGGCTGGAGCTGTGGCTCTGTTAGCACAGCAGAGTGGGACCTGCCCAGACATCCCGGGGACACATGCGAGGATGTTGGTGGGTCACCTGCCTGCTGCGTCGTCCAGCGCTTTATTCTCAGATCTGCCCACACCTGCTGAACGGGCCCAGGCCAGCAGTGTGGAGACAAGTGCTTGCCCTCGAATGGGAGCATCTCGTTGCTGTGGCTCCTCATGTGGGTGAGAGCGTTGGGGTGGAGATGTTGAGTGTGTGGGGTGTCAGCTGGCTGGAAGGAGTAATTAAACCTTAGCTAAGGACATCCATTTAACCAAAACCCTTTGGTTGTCTGTGCTACAGCAGTATGTTTATTCAGCCATGAAAGCTGGAATTTGCTTTATTCTCCTTATGACAAGCTGAATTTTGGTAGGAATAGGCAAAACCCTGTGCTAATTGAAGCCCACTGAACCTGCCTACTTTTGCAGGATTTTGAGATGAACCAGCTGGATCCATTTCTGTGCTGAAGGGATTTGTTCTGTGAACGCCTGTTCACACAAACCACCTGTCACAGGCGCCTGGGGCGTCAGAGGGGGGATGATAGAGCACTCCAACTTGGGCAGCCACAGGTGGTCCTCGGTGTCTCCAAAGCTCCTCTTGCCACGGGGTGCCAGATCACACAGATTTGCAATGGAGTGAGTTGAGAACACAGCGCGGGATGGACTGGGGATAAAATTCTGCTGCCTGCAGCACGTGTGGTGGGAATACTGCACTGGCTTTGAGAAAAGCAGAGAGCCTTGACTCATAGTTTGTGAAGAATTTTAGTTGCAGTAGGTTCTATTGTTTCTTACCTATATACAGATGAAATCAGTGTCTGGCTCCTCTGACTCACGCCCCGTGTCAAAGCTGTGTCCGTGCTGCACTGGTTGCTCCTATGGGCGCGACAGGCGGTGCCTGATTGACTCCTGGGCCTTTTGGAACACTGGACGTTTTGGCTGAGCGGTGTCTGAATTTTGGCTTTTGCTTCCAATCCAGCTGCAGCTCCTGTGAGAGTTTGAAGCTTTGCGCGTTCCCTGGGAAGGTCGTGAGTGTGAGAGCTGTGCCAGTGTCCCCATGGAGGCCTCATCACGTTATTTTGATATTGAATTCTGCGTGGCAGTTAGCCAGAAATCAAAAGGAGGTGTGTTCAGAGCTTGGCGTCACGGCTTCTTCTCCTTGCTCATGTTGAAGCAGCACTGCTCCCATCACCTGCTGCCACGGCAATCGGTTAAAATGCAGAGCCGGGCTGGGGAAGCGAGGGCTGCGGCGGAGGATTCTGGGAGAATTTATTTGCAGTGTAAACATGTTGGTTAGGAGTCATTAATATGACATTCACACAGCTCTAATAAAGTACATAACACGGAGATCTGGCACTGCTGCAATACCCAGAGGACATTAAGTATGAGTCTTAAAACCAAGAGTATTGGAAACAAGATATTTTTACGTCTCGTTTGGGAGTAATATAATTGCATTTTGTGGCTCCAGCAGATGCTTGGGCCAGCTGGTTGGAGAGCACTGTGGGTTTTTTAGCGGTGGTTCTATACAGCTACACCCCTTTATAGAACCATCGTTTGAAAAAAGCAAAGCAAGATCTCGTCTCCTGGTGGAAAGATCGTTTGCATGTGCGTCACCTTCATGTGGCACAGCCTGCGACACTGCCGCTGTGGCAGCTCTGGAGATTGAGCCGCATGCGGGTTTGGGGCCTCATTGGATGCAATTGAATATTCAAGGCAGCTTCACTGACCTTTCTGCGCAGCTTTTGCTGTCACAGGTCTCTCTGAAAGAGGAGGTGTTGGACCCGGCTGGGAGACAATGTTTGGAAGAGAACCATCAAACCGTACCTGTTGCTGAGTGTTTCTTCATGGGGGGGAAACAAAGCTTGTTTCCAGCAGCCTGTGGAGTGCAGCCCTGGGGCTCCTTGGCCATCTCGAGGTGCTGGGGTGTTGCTAGTGTTGTGGCAGCATCTGCTGTGGGTAGGGACAGTCACTGGCCCCGCGTCTCGTCTGGCAGGAATGCCCTGCGCCCTCCGAGGCTGCCCAGGATGCTCAGCCCATCTGCAGTGGGGCCGCCCCACAGCCGCTCCAGGTTTGTGCCAAGGAAACGGATGGGCGGCCATCCCACGTTCGTCAGCGCGTGTGCAGGCACCATCGTGAATTATCTTGCTGGCACTGATAATTTCCTGCGAACAAATCGGTTCTGATCTGGAAGTAATCGCCCGTATCATTCCTGCAAGTGGGAGCGATGACTTATGTTGATGTCACCCGCTGGCTTTTTATGGCAACGATTAATAATTCAGTAATTCTCTCTGCAGTGATGCTGTTCTATTTATAAATATTTAATTTACCCTCCCGTGTCTGTGTTGTCGCTGCCCTCTCCACTGCCTCCTGACAGAATGCCAGGCCCCGGTGATGCCGTGGTCACCAAAGTGACCAGCACCTGGTCTGTGCTGGAGGATGTTAATACCTTCCCTCGTTTGCATCTCTTTGTTATGTTATTTAAGCCTGTGTGTGGCGTGGACACGAACCCGACAGAGCACAGAGCAGCTGTTGCAGTCAAAACCCAACTGAGGCTGCAGACCTCACCTGGGGCCAGTGGCTCCTTCTCTCTGTTATAAAACTTCTCTGCTTTAAAACTTTCCCTTTTTCAGCACAACCATGCAATAACTCTTTTCTCTTTCTGCGTTTCTTTTTCAGGAAATTGCAGCTTATTTAATAACGTTTGAAAAGCATGAAGAATGGCTAACAACTTCCCCTAAAACCAGGTAACGTTGCTCACGCTTCAGCACATTGACTCGTTCTCACTGATGACTTGACTCGCTAATCAATGCCTTGGCCACCGAGTGAAAACTCCCAGTCATGCTTGATGGCTTGTGACACCAAACTCTCATTAATTGACTTAATGAGCATTTTATTGAATGGAATCAGATTGATTTAAAATGGAACAGCTGCAGTCTTGACAAGTTAAAGTTTTAACCCGATTGTTGGGGGTTTAATTTTGTCCCTTCAGATGGATGGGTTGGAGGCCTCTGAGCGGGGTTGCAGGCTGCTCATCTTGCCAGAGCTCCCTGCAGCTCCCCCCTTAAATAAAGGAGCAGCGCCGAGCCCTCCCTGTGCTCCTTGTTGCCCTCGCAGGCGCTGGGACTGTTTGCTTGCTGGGGTTAAGTTTTTAATGGTGAGGAGATCCCCAAAAGCCGCAGTAACAGACAAGTTTGCAGTTTATTATTCAGTAAATGTCACATCGTCTTCATGCTGCTGTGAATGCTGCGCTCCTCCGCTCCCCCGGGAGCCGATATGGGGAGTTTCGGCTGTGGATGTTTGCCTGCTGTTCCTGCCGTGTTTGGGCCCTCACAGTTCCTGTGTTTCACTAACACAAAAACCAACCTCACTTTCTAACGTTGCAGGCTTTATTTTTGTTTTCCTTCTTCCCAACTCACCTCTTTCCTGTTGAAAGGGCCGGGATCCCGGAGGGGCAGCCGGCTAGGACCGAGATGGGAGGAAAGCTTCTCCCTCCCTCATCCCTTTGCCGTCCGCGGCAGAGACGCGGTGCCAGCGGTGTCTGCGCAGCTTGGTGCTGGCTGTGGCATCGCCTCCCTCTCTAGTGGGCAGGGGCAGATGTTGCTGGCGTGGACCCTAACGAAGAGCAAGGATTAATTCTGAGTGTCTCTGCTCCCAGCCAAGGAGAGGCCGGAGGCGGGTGGTGTAGCAGCACCTGGGGCAGAGAGAACCGGCCTCCCTGGGGATTCTGGGAAAAGAGATGGGTAATTGTGAGTTTTTTTCCTAGTCTCTTCTGTATTTTTGTGGCATTTTAAGTAATGCATTTTCTTGTCACATTAAAACGTGTCTACCACCCTGGAAAGGAGCTGTTCGGAACCCTCTGGCTTTCTCCTGGTTCTCCAGCCCCAGAGCTGCTGTGGCGGCCGAGGGGCCCTTGGACGGAGCTTTCCCCCCAGGGCAGCAGGCGTCTCCCTTTGGGGAGCGTGTGAACGTGGTGTTCGCTTCCCTTCCCAGCTGCAGCACAGCGGGATCCAGGACCCAGCGAGGGCTTTTCCTGGCCTGGTAATCCCAGTTCCAGAAGTAATGCAAATAATGGTTGAACCTTTGCCAGATGAGCCAATTAACAGGGAATCTGAACTGGGCTCTGCATACATGGCATCGCTAAAGGTGTGCAGTCATAAATGTCTCTGTGGTGCTGTCTTGTGATATGAAGAGTTTGGTTCGCTAAAGGCAATGAATGAAAATAATTTCCTGATTAGCTCTACAGCCCCTTCCTCCTGCGTGTTCACTCTGAAAGCAGCAGTGTCCCCAGAGTGGGCAGGTTGTGGAGGCTGCTCGGCCACTTTGTCTTTCTTTAAATATAAAAATTAATTGGAAGAATTAACCACTGAGTTCGTGCAATCAGGGCTGTTGGTATTACAGCATTAATACCATCGATCTGGTGCCGAGCTGGAACGTTCCCCACTCTGTGTGCTGCTCTGGGGGCCACTAATTTCATCTTGGAGAAGTAATAAAAATGAATTGCCCCGCTGACCAGTGTCCAGTGCAGAGCTGCGCAGTGGGGTGTGAGGAGCTGCAGGAGGGGCTCTGGGAGCGGCTGGATGGTGCGTGCTGGGAGCTGGTGGAGCTGCTGGTTGGTTGTGGAAGCTGATAATGGGGTTTCCTTGCAGCCCAGCTTGGGTTTCCTGCAGAAGAGCTGCTGCTGTGCTGGCTTCCCGTGGTGGGACCTGAAACCTCGCGGGTTACTGAGCTAGAACCAAAGGTGACATAGAGAGATGAAGTCCTTTGGAGCCGACCCTGCCGATTGTTTATGGTGCGGTACCAGCCAGGCCCGGCTTTGGCCGCAGATACAGGAGGAACCCAATGATGTTATTGTGGGGGCATCACAGGAGCTGTGAGAAGGCTTTAATGGTCTCTTCTCTGTTTTATTATGGAACTTATTGCTGGATGACTGTGGTTGATGAAATACGCTGATAAGAAGGTGCTGGGCTGTTAGCACAACAGCCTCTTGAGAGCGTCAGACCAGCCCTCACCTGCTCTGTTCTGCAGAGCAGCTGGGGCAACTCCCAGGTTTGAGGTTTTCAGCCCAGAAAGAGCCCAGAGGCTGGTTTTGGGCAGTGAGACTTGGCATTGATCAATATTTCTGCAACTGAAAAAGCCGTGCAGTAGCCAGCTCCTGTGAATTGATAGCAGTTTACATGCACCATCAGGATTCACTTGGGGTAATTCAGTTTTGTTCCTGCTTACCGCTGGGTTGTTCTTAGGATTTTAATTCCTGTCTCCTGGCTTCAAGCAAAAGGGGCAGGCAGGGACGGGAGGCTGGGTAGCCTTTCCCACTGATAAATCCCCACCTCGTCAATCCAGGGGGATTGGGATGGCAATAGTGAAGAGGCTGAGCTCAGTTTGGTGCTCTGGGTGAACGCAGGGAGGGCTCATCCCGCCTGGCAGAGCAGCTTTGGGCTGTGGAGGGGGGACATGTGACAACCTCGTGGCCAGCTAGGGCTTCAAGGGAGCTGGACCCAGGTCGGGGCCCAAGCTGAGCCAAGGTAGGGAGAAGCAGAAATAAGTAACCAGACTTTCTTTCATCATAGCTGTGTCCTGGCAAAGAGTGTTCTGTTTGTTCACCCCAGCAACCGGTTGCTGAACCAGGGGTTGCAGTTCCATTAGGCTGGTTAGAAATCACTTTTTCTGATGGAAAATGCACTCACGATGATTGCTGGTTTCCTCCGCTCCTTTTTTAGTGATTTTTGCTGGCCTCCGAGTTCTGAAATTTCCCAAGAAATTTGATTTGTTTTATTAAACATGGGCCGGCGCCAGGGCTGGAGCAGAGGGTGCTGGGCTGCAATGAGATTTAGAGGAAGCTTGCAGGAAAACCCGATGCAATTATTGTTTCAGCAGAACTGCCTGGGGGATGTGAGAGCGAGGAGCAATATGCCCATCTGCCCGGGAGAGCATCGTCGTGTGCGGGGAGCACGGCTGCCCTGCCTGGCCTTCCTCACCCCTGGAGCCGGGGCAGCATCGCTCGATCCCTCCGACGTGGGGGAGATGCTGGGGAGGATCGGCCCCGCTGCCCATCGCCCAGGGAGCTCTCCCCATTCCTCACCTGTCCAGCAGGCTAGCTTAGGGGATGTGTTTAGCCTTGGGTATCTTCACTGGGGCTTCTCAAAGATAAGTTGAGATCTTGCAGTATATTAATTTTGTATTAAATAATTAATAGTAAAATTAATTGAATTATTCAATTTTCAGGTAAAAAAATAGAGTAATAAATATTCATAACTTATTTTATTAAGGGAATTTCCATTTCCTATGTCATTAAACTGAGATTAACTAAGGTTGGGTTTAAATGAAGACTGAAAACAATTGTGCTTAGGAATTAATTTGCTTCGTTAGGCCGTTCCCCTGCCAGGCGGCTCTCTGATGCGCTGTGCGGGAGCCCTCCTGCTGCACCAGGGAGATGCTGCTGCCAGGACATGGCACTCGTGCAAGGAGCTGGAGGCTCCGTGTTGAGGAGAGGCTCCTGTGATCGATAGCAAAAGCTCTGTCCCTCTCCCCTTCTGCTTGTTGTGAAGAAAAATGCTCTCAAGACCTTGCTTAGGATTTCAAGGCACGTTTAAAAGTCTTTGCTTCTTCACGGAGCTCCTGCCCTCCGTGGTGTCCAGGACCATCAGCCTCACCCATGCGCAGTGCTGGAATCGGGGGTTCTGCTCCTGCTGCTGGGAACTGTTTACTGTCTGGGGTCGTGTGCGACCTATTTTCCTCCCTCAAAGGCGGTGAATGTGCTGTCAGCTCTTTCTGGCTTGTGATGCTGCTTGACATAATCCCTGCTAAATGTGGCACATCTCTCTTTACACTTTAAAGATTTCATGACTCTCAACACTTTCTTTTCGCTGCTCTCAGTATTTCCTACTATTTTTTTTCCCTGAAGAGGATAAACAGTGCAGAGATGGTTTTAAGAGGCATCGATTCATATAGATTTTCAGCCTCTGTGGTCCAGGGGTGTTGAGATGCCAATAATTAATTCCTCTTAACAGCTCACCCCGTTTGTTTTAACGTGACCTAATGGCAGAATCGCTGGGAGCCATCGGGATGCCTGGCCTAGATCAGCCCATGGTCTTCAAGTATTTCATTGAAACCTCTTCCAAGACTGATCCAGCCCGTGCAGCGGGTGGGAGCTGGAGCTCCTGGAGAGCTGGTTTCACTTCATGTTTAATCAGTGGCTCAGGAGAGTTTCATCGCTGTGGAAGACAGCACCAGCCAAACTAGGCAACTGCATCAAGACGTCTGTATATCCATTCTGGGTGGGAGTCACCTGGCCCTGATGCTGAAGGTCGTCTCCTCCAAACTGCTGATTGCTCTGCAGCCGCCGTGCGCGGTCACCAGGCTCCGACTCATGTTTCAGCCGGGTACAGTTTCAAAGATGCTGCTGCTTCATAGCTGGTCCATGGACATGCATGTCTTCTGCTGGTCCTTGCTGCCTGGCTTTGTGGCGAAAGGTGGTGCTGAGGTGCAAAGGCTCCTGCTCCTCTTCATGCAGAGTCAGGGGAGAATCCTGCCATGTTGTCCCTTGGAGAGGCAGAGAACACTAGAAAACATGCAATCACCAGAAAAAGCAATTACCTGACAATAGAGTGATTGAATTCTTCAGCACGCTCCTGTCTGCCTTCAGCAAGGCTTGGTGAGTGCTTCCCAGCGATCGACATGGCCAAGAAAAACATGTGACCTTCGGTTTTGGGCAAAACTGATGTCCCAAAACATTACAGGGGTGGGAGGGTGCTTAGGGTTTTGTAGGCTGCTCAGTGTGAGCAAGTCTCCCATCTTGACTGTGCAATCTAGGTTTAATGTGCTGTGAGCTAAGTACGAAAGAGGAACTGCACAGAAGAAAGGTCGGAATATGCAAGGAGAGGTTTGGGGTTGGGCCTCCTGATGGCCAGAACCAGACCCACCGGACTGTCCAGTGTGTTCGTGTCCCCTGTGTCTGGTCACGTCACCGAGGAGGCTGGAGGGTTCAACTGCTGCTGTGGTGCCTCTTTGGAGATCCCTTCCCTGCGTGACGTGTAGGTGCTACAGAAGGGTGAGGGTAGCTGGTGTTTGTTCATACTGCTCTAAACAGCAACAAAATTAGAGTCTCTGTTGCATTTGAAAGTCTTTGTAGCTGAGTTTAGGTTCTGGTACGGTAATGAAGGAGCCTCTTTTGTCCAGGAGGTGAGATATGCAAAAGTAACCTTTAAGTTGCTCATAATTAACCTTTAATGATATTCTCTCATTTTTCCCAATACATTCTCTGTATGAAAAACAACATACAGAAAGAGTGCCTGAGCCTGCTTGTTGCATCTTAATGTCCTGCAAATACCAGCCAGTTAAAGTGAAATTCTTTATTGGGATTATTTGTTGACAAAGATTTACCCTCCAAGAAACCCGCATTGAAGTCTGAGTGTGGGGCTGGAGCTGAGTGTCACAGCTCTCCTGTCCTTGGCCAGCAGAGATCAGGACACCCAGAGCAGGGTGGAAGGGACGTGTTGTGTCCAGAGGGCAGGTGCTTCAATTTCTGGACAAGTACAAGGGCTCAGATTTTTTTTTTCTTCCTAGTCATGAGAAATACAGATTTGCAAAACCTGGCTAAGGTTCTCCTGACTTACATGTGGTTGGTGTTACTGCTATGCGCACTGTAACAATGCTTTAATATAATTAAATTTTAAATTCCGTGTAGAATCTGGTAGGTAGGCAGATGTACCGGAATGTTAAACTTTATGTCACTTAAAAATGGTTTTCAGGTACATCGGTGAGAGACCATTGAGCTGTAAAACGATCTGCTTTATGATGCTGCATCGCAGCTTTGGTCTTTTTGTTTTAATTAAAAATGTACCGTAAGTCTCGCACCCTCAGATAATTCCACTGTGCCTTATTGTTTCCTGTAATTTACTGATGGAACATAAACAGACAGGATTCTTTCACCAGTTTTTGGAATGGTTTACAGCAGGGAGAAGTTTGCTAATGAGGATGAAACTGGTACTGTTTCTTCAGCGATTGGGTGCTGGATTTCCTTCTGTCCAGCTCTGTGAGCAGCAGAGGTGGGCGCTTGGCAGGGCTCAGTGCTTTCTCCAGTAGAACAAGGGGTAAAAGGGATTTAGGGGGTGGCTTTGTCATCGGCAGGCACGCAGCAGACCCACCTTAGGACAGGGGCAGGTGTGCAGCTCCGTGCGCTTTGCCTGCCCCTGTGGGAGCTGCTCCCAGTGCTTCCACCCGCCCGACACTCGCAGGGCTGCAACGAGCTTCACCTGCATTTTCCAAACCAACGAACCCTCCTGCGCGGCCGGCAGCACGGGGCACGGGGATCTCCAGCACCACAGAACACGAGTCTCCTGAATTATTAACGGTGCTGTTGCTGGAATTAAGTAAAAGGCCTGGTCCTGAGGTGTTCCACATGATGATTCACCAAGTTTTGCAACATGATTTATGCTCGGCTGTAGGATTATTGTTTCCTATTGATTTGGAGGGAAATAAAGCAGCAGTAAAATCCCATCACAAGCATCCAGGTGGAACGTGAGAATGGGAAGCTTGCCTGGCAGGACTCCTGCTGTCTCTGTGATGGTGACTCTGCTACTGCCAACCCAGCTGATCTCGCAGTGAGCGTGGTCTCTGCTCCTCCTCCTCCCCTGTTGAGCATCGCCCGGGTCCCACAGTGCTGTGCCAGGTGCTGCGGGGATGCCTTGTGGTCCCCGATGTATCAGGGCACGTTCAGGCCCTTGAGTCAGGGCTGGCAGTGCTGAAGAGATTTCCTGGGCTCTTCCCCACTGTGTTCTGTGGAGTGTGATCCCTCCCTCTCCAGCCCCACCACTGACATAGGCTGAAATTAAACCTTTTTTCCCATGGTTCAGGGATTATTTTTAATTAAGGAAAATGAAGTTTTGCTTTGAAGTGACTTCTTGCCTGGAAAGCACTGGGTTTTTTTGTCTTCCTCTGCACACTGTAGTCCCAGGGCATCGTGTTTGTGTGCTGCTCAGTGCCTGGCGCTCTTACAGAGTGAACGGGAAAATCTATCGATGCTGGCAGAGCAGCCAAAATGTGCTGGTGTGTACGGGTTGAATGGTTTATTTCAATGCGATAGAACTGTGCCACATGCAGTAGGAGGTTGCCGAGCAGCGTGGCTGTATTTTAAGAGTCAGATGATGACGATGTCATGAGCGCTGGTCCAGGTATCGATAGGAAGAGGCCTCTGGGAGGGCAGGGCTGGGTGCTGGTGCCCTGGATGGACCCAGGGCGCCTCAGGGCTGTGTCTGTCCCTTCTTGTGATCAGCAGCACAGAACTGCTGGATGCCATGAATCCATATTCTGCCTCTGACAGAGCCATGGACCGTGCTGCAGGCTGTTAAAAATCAGTCTCCATAGGTGACCCCTGTGTCCAGGCTGTGCCTGCTGTGGGATTTCAAGCAGCAGGGAAGTGTTTAGGGGAGAGGCACCAGTGGGTCCCTCAGGACCAGCTGGCGCCGTCTGGCTCTGCTCCCAGTGGGCTGCCCCATCCCTCCCCATGACTCGTGTGTCACGTGTGACTCCTGCTGCGGCCGGTGCGAGTGAGCGTGCCCGTGGTGTTATTTCAGTGTTTATTTTATAAATGTCAACGATGAGCTAAATTAAGATAAATCAGGCTGTTCCTGCTTGCTGTTTAATTTACAAAATTTTAATGAGACTAATAACATCTGTACTTGTTCTGTGTTCAGGCCGGCTGGAGGACGGCTGGCAGTTCTCACAGCTCTCCGATTAGCTCATCTTCAATAATGTTTAGAAAAGGAGGGTTTTACAGGTGTGCCGTTACTCCATTTGGGTTTGTCTCTGCTTCATCTTACACTGAGGGACCGATGATGAATGCAGAACACCTTGCTGATGGGGGGAATGGTTGGGTTGTTGTAGATATTGTTGTAAAGTACGATGGGCAAATACCTCGTTTTACATCACAGCGGTGGAGATGGGCAGAGGTGGGTGTAAAGCATTAGTTTCCTCCTACTCTTTTTTGGCACTGGGACTTGATTTGCACAGTGGCTGGTAAAGGAATGGAAATGATGATTCAAGACTCGCAGCACTTCTCAGAGCAACCTCCGGTACAAACAAGCCTGAGCGCAAGGCCTGGGGGTGGGTCGTGGTCTGCAGAGGCTTTGGAAGTGTCCGCGTCTCCACACACCGGCTGCTCCGGGGATGGCATCTGTGTCGCTGCAAGGTGATGTTAACATCAAACATCTTTCAAAGGCTTTGTTTGGATCTTTTGAGTTGCAGGATGTCACCTGGGGCTGTAATATGGAGCTGTTCCGTGTGTTTCTGGAACAAGGACTGCAGTTCTCTGGGCCCTCAGGTGTAAGGGCGCTCACAAAATGATCCATCCAGGCTGTCGGGTTTATTTACAGGCCATAAATTAAAACTCTAGTACAAATCTTTCTGTGTAACAGGATTTGTGAGCAGCTGGGAGAGGATGAAGCTGTTGAACTGGCTACCAAGAAGTTATTTTGTTAGGAAGAGGGGATTTGGTTCACTGGCGTTGTCCCAGCCACCAATGCAAGGTGAAACACGGCCCTGAGTCAGGTTTTTTGCTGTCCTGCTCCTTAATTCTACTTTGCAATACTCGGCGGGGAAACCTCTAAAGCCAGCAGCACTGACATCCCGGAGCAGAGAGCTGACAGCTTTGTCATCATTCATCTGGCTGTTGACTTCTCACTCCTGAGTTTTCTGCTGCGATTGTTTCTATATCGAGCTGGTGGTGCAGGCTGGAAAGCTTCTGTCGAGTGCCCAGCAAGTGCCGGGCAGCCGCGCCACCGAGACGTCTCCATCCTCTGGGCAGCAGTTACACAGGTGATAAAAACAGCGGGTGCATGGGCTCATCGTGGCTGAGCTGGGATGGCTTTGCCGAGGGGTGTGACATGAGGTTTCAAAGCACGATTCCTCCTAACTTTGATGGTCGCAGTTTGGGGCATGATCAGAAAAGGATTCTCTGTTATCAAAAGTTA
This sequence comes from Piaya cayana, assembly GCA_013389865.1. Taxonomy (NCBI): domain Eukaryota; kingdom Metazoa; phylum Chordata; class Aves; order Cuculiformes; family Coccyzidae; genus Piaya; species Piaya cayana. Next base: position 7,790 of record WAAB01023760.1, on the reverse strand, counting down.
ATTCAAGCTAAATTAATCTGAAAATGTGTAATTTCATCTCAACTAAAAACACTGTAATGTAATTAATTCAAAAGTAGGGTGAGCTGAGAGGGTGCAGGGGAAGATAAGCATCGGAATAGACAATAATTGAGTTTGCATTGTAAACACATTCCTGTAGGAATTTGGGATTTTTAAAGCTGCTTCATTATAAATTTTAAGTCGAGAGTGCTTAGCGGCTGTGGCAGAGTTTGGAGCAGTGGCTGACTACCCTCCTGTTTGTTTGTGTTCTTTGTTTGCAGGATTTTCTATATTTGGGTTTAATTCTTCCTTATCGTCTACGAGTTTATTAATAAGTTTGAAGGCGAATAAGGCTTAAAATTAGAGGATGTGTGTTTCCATGTGAAACTGACTGTTTTGTGGATTTGTGTAAGCTTTTAATCTAATTTTTATAATAATTGGACCTCTAATATATAAAATTGCTGAATTAGATTAGTATCATTGAAATACTCGGTGTACTAATTCTGAAGTGCGTCACATTCACCGCTGGAGCGGAGGAGCCGCCTCTGCTCCAGAAGGCGTTTGCTCAGGTCTCCCTGCCGGCAGCGTGGGAAGCGACTCGGGGCCAGGTCGCGTGGTGAGATCCTTCCGTTGGGGTGACCTGAGCTTGCGTGACAGTGCTGGTGGCGAGGGCGAGCGGTGCAGCGAGCCGTTGTTTGAATGCAGTTGTGGAACATGGATTTGAACACTTCCAGCCCCCCCAATGATTGTTAGGTGTTTGCAGAGTGCTGCCATTGGCTGCTGTAGCTGTCTGAGTCTTGTTTTCCCACTGCTGCGACTGCTAGACGAGGGATGGAGCAAACAGACTCTGTCTGGCTCTTAGCAGGATCCAGAACCCAGGCAGCGTGGGGATGGGAGGTGCTCAGGAGCTGCCTCTTGTCTCGTTGTGGTGATCATGGCCAAGTGAACGGCTGTGTTGTGATACCGCGTAGTCAGCACTGGTACCTTGTGTTGTGAAACACTTCATTTGGGCAAAGGCTTGCAGGAGAAATGGAAAAATGGTTCTTTTTCATTTGCTGAAAATCCTTTATCCTTAATTCTGAAAAATTACTTTGCGGATCTTCATATTTCACAGCCCATAACCAGATTACTGCCTTTTACGGGAATGCTTTGTGTTGATGAAGACCGATTGGGATTACACAACAGATTTCCTCTAAAGGAGGCATTATGTGGTTATTTTTTACTGTCTGGCATTCTAGTTAATTGCCTTGTCATCTTTAATTGATGGGACTGAATTGATATAAATAAATAGATTATATTCCTGAGGTTAGTTCGAAGGAGAGGATGGGCTTAAACCAAGTTGCTGTGGGTTGTAGCACGTGCCTCGAATACAGCTCACAATGAGCCATGGGTGAGGAGAGCTCCTGCGCCAAAGGTCACGGTCACGCTCCGTGTCACCGTCCTGAACCTGCTGGGAAGATGGATGCGGCTGAGCCCTGCCCTCCTGGGGAGGAGAAGGAGCTCTTACCTTTCCTAGCTGAGGCCAGGGAATTTTGTGTTGCCTCATCTTTGAAAATTGGCCTCAACCACTGGCTCGGCTCGGGGTCCTGGCTGTGGTTTGGGAACAGACCCGCCCTGTCAGCCCCTCATTTCCAACAGCGTGAGAGCCTCTGGTTTCCAAGTTGAGCCAGGTTTGCCTGTATAATGACTATGAATCAGCGATAGACTGAGTCCGTGGGTAAATTGACCTTTTTTTAATTAAATAGCAATATTGCATAAACTATTCCTGTCTGGAGAGAGATGGTGGTGGTTGGTGAGGGGCACGATGCCTGCTCTACCAGCCCTTCCCGCTGTGCTCGCACATCTTCTGCTGTTGTTATGCAGTTTTCAGATCTTTATGGGATTTTATTGAGTCCCCACTCATGAGCTCAGCTTTGCGCTGCTGGCCAGGGAGAGCCAGAAACTGTTTTCCTTCCCCTCAGCACTTTCTGAGCATGGCACAGAGCTCCACTCTCCTCCAGATCCCTCCGAGGCTTTCCTGATCCCTGGCAAACTGCACACAGCTCCTGCCAGCATCCGAGGAACCGGGCATCAGTGGTATTCTGGCAAATTCCCCTGGGATATGGTATTCTGGACAAAACCGAGGTAGAGCCCCACTTTGGCACAGTTGAGGAAACCCTTGTTAGCCCTGAGCCACGGCTGCAGCAGGCAGGGACGGTGAACCGGGAGCAAACTGAATCAATCACATCTTTCTTCAGTTTTCTCCCCATCTCATTAGAACACTACAGCAGTTACCATTGTAAAAAGAAGTGTTATAGGAGTTAGTGGGAGCCCCAGATCCTTGCCGTAAGGACCTGTTTCTGTGGAGAGGGCAGCAGGGTTGGGAACCGGTCGATCAAACTGACACTCTTGATGCGCTGGCAGATCCTGGAGAGATTCCTCTGGAAACGGTTCGGAGCATTCATGAGTTGTAAGAATTAGTTCCTGATAAATCAAACTGCATCCCCATGGGAGTGAGGAAGGGAAATAAATGAGAGCTAAAGAAATTGATAAAGATCCTTGAGCAATAGAGACGAACGCCAGTTCTTTTAAAATTATATTGGAATTTAAAAAGTTGATTTAACTGTCTTTTTTCATACTTTGTCCTAAGATTTAGGTCTATAGCACGTCGTTATATCAAGAAATAATTTGACAAAAGACTTTTTAGCATTTCATGTGCATTCCACTTAATGACAGTCTTAATATTGCAGCTTGGGTCCTGTGCTGTTGCGAGGAGGCTTTGATGCTCGTCAGGCTGAGGCGTTCATACCGATTGCCTCTCGTCAAATCTGGTGTAGAATCCAGACCCATCAGCACGTGAATTATCTTGTTACACAGTGGAAGGCAGTTGTGTCAAGAACAAGTCTGGAGAGCAGAAACGTGCAGGCTTTCTCAGGGCCTTCGTAAAACCAGGTCTTAGCGCAGGGAAAGCAGATCAAGACTTCTCCTCAGAGAAGGGTGTCCTTGTGCTTGATGCAGGCTTGTTCTACACCCGTGGGAGGAGTTGGGGTTCTGGGCATGAAGGCACATTGCAGGACTTGATCTTCTTAGTCTTCATGGGAAACTAGGGTAATGATTTAGCTAAATTATTTATTGCAAGGCTCTGTCTCTATCTTTCCAGGTTTTCCTTCAGGACTCCAGCTTTTCCCAGCCACTTTCTGTATCAGTAGGCTGCTCCTCTGGGAGCTTGGAAGTTAATTTCTCATTATTATCATGCACGGATTCAGAAGATGGATGATAGATAGTCCCCTATGCTGTCCCTTGACTCTGATAATTTCATAGCCAGGGAAAATAAAGCTAACAGTTGTGCAGGGTAAGAAATAGCACAATCCCGATGGTTGGCAGGAGCCGCTTCCCAGGGCAGAGCCTGGCAGAGACGGGTGAGGAGGGAAAGACGGAGCTCTGGGCCAGGGCTGTGCTGCTCGTGGGAGCAGTGCCGAGCAGGATTGGCGTGTGATGCCTTCACTGCTTTATTGCTCCAGCTGCCGGTGCCCCCCCGGCTCCGGGACTGGCTACGCGGGCAGCGTGGGGCAAGAGGAGCTGCTGCCTCTGGCCATGGCCGAGCCCCTGAGCAGCTTCACCCCTGACTGTGTTTATTGTGAAGAGCTGAGCTGCTCTAAATACCCGCCTGGGCAGAGAATTGAAATAAATATAGGATGATAAAATAAAAAAATCAATTTTAGAGCCGTGGCCCTTCTCGAGGAAGGGTTCTGGCTGATCTTATTCTGTTGTCCTGGGAAAAGAGCTGCGTTTGGCTTTGCAGTATTTACAATTCCCTCTCAGCAACTCAAGCTCCCTGGGCAGTAAAACACAGTTTTCATTAAATGATGCATCTGACATTTACCAAATCTTGATGTGACAATTTAGTTGCATTGAACGGCCTTATTAATATTGCGGTAATGTGATTAGAGGAACATCTTGGTCGTTTAGGCTGAAGGGACTTGAATTTATGAGCACAATGGAGAGACAGAAATGAAGCATCAGTTGACCAAAATATCCTGATCGTAACTTGTTTCTGTTTGGTCTCTCCATGCATCTGGTTCCTGCTCATGAAAGATGAGCTGATTTAGTTCCTTATATCCCTAGTAAGGACTTTATGAAAGAAACAAAACCCCCTCAGAACGGGACCTGTAGCTCGAGATGTGCGCAGCTGGATTGGGGGACAAATCCCAGATGACGTTTCTTCTGTATCTTCCCTGGAAATCCCCTCTGTTGCCGCCTGTCCCTGTGTTCTGAGAGAAATTCCAGTCTATCCAGTGGCCTGGGCTGCTCCTGAGCATCCTGGGGAGCCCTGGATAGCCCTGAGCAACCCAGCCTGTCCTGAGACCTGTCAGCCGCAGGGTAGGATTGTTTGCTTTAAAAATCAGTCTGAAAATGGAATGTAGCATCTTCTTCCTGGCCGTAGCAGGAACAATTTCGGCAAAAGTAGCTCTTATGCTGTTGTGGCAATTTATGTGAGAGCCATGGTGGTAAATAACGGGGAGAGTGGGAGGGAAGCATCTCAAATCTCATCAATACTTGAGACAAAAGGCTTTCTGCTCTGCCATTACTCTTCCTGTCCTTCCCTCTCCTTCCCCCAGGCCACAGCAAGAAACCTAAATAGAGATCAGGCAGCTTTTAAATGCCACAGGCTCATAAAGGAGAGGAAATTCAGAGCTGCGTGGGATTTGGGTCTATGAGCAAGCAGACCATCCTGCAAGCTCCACACAGCGGGACGAGGGATAACTGCACTGTCCTTGCAGAGCCCCTGGCTGCCCTTGTTCGGGGCTCAGACCTTCGCTCCTCACAGCTTCTGGGGTGCTGGACAAGCGGTGCGGGGCTGCTGGGGCTGAGGGCAGGTCCTCACCGCTTGCCTGGGCACACGGGGGCTGAAGGGCTGCGAACTGGAGGATGGGGCGCGTGTCTCTGCTCCTGGAGCGACAGCGGCTGTTGCGAAGGTTTGCTTCACGGTGTTTCAAGCCAGAATAAAGCCCAGCGCTGTCCATTGCACAGCCAGGGGGGCAAAGGGCCCCTCTCCTCCTGCTGGGGTCATTTTTTAGGATTACTCCATTCACAGCCCCTTTACTTTTGTTTGCTGCCTTTTTTTTGTATGAGGCACAGACCCTTTCTTGTCTGAGTGCAAACAAATCCATTCTGAGTGGAGGGGGAAATGCTTCAGACTTTTCCGCATTGTCTGGGGAATCAGCAATGTGAACGGAGCAGCCCAGTGTTTTATGTGGGGCAATCCAGGTGAGGCGTCTCACGGCCACGGCTCCAGCCTCCGTCACACGCAAGGCAGAGCTGGTAGGGAGGGAGGAGAGTGCGCGCGGCAGCCACCTCTGTGGGCTCCACTGACCCTTCCCACAGCCTCGGCCCTCGCGCTGTGGGCACTAACAGCCTTCTCGTGGGTTTAGGTCACTCTGGCTCCCTTGCTTTCAGCTGTACTGTAACATTCAAGCACTATTTTATTATTTTCCTACATTAATGAAAAGAGCACCCGTAGCTGCAAAACAGTAGCTAATCAAATCAAGTAAATTGCTGTTAATGCTCCAGTACTTGTTATTATTGCCATGCTTCCAGGTGGAGTTTAAGACAGAGGGAGATGGTTGCTGTCTGTCCGATGATGTGCAGGCAGCTGTCTTTGCTTTGGCTGCTGGTTCCCAAATGGGAGCCCACGGGAGCCCATCGGGCTGTGCACCCACAGCCGTGTGCTCGTGTGTGGGTGTGAGAAGAGGAGAGGGGTGGGAGCAGGTTCGCTGGGTGCTGGTGGTGGCTCTCTGGGAGAGAGGACATTGTGCTGGTTGATGTAGGCAATTTCAGTCGGCCTGTGGCAGTAGAAAGCCATCATGAGCTTGTTCTCCTCGTAGCAAGGTGCCTTTATGCACTTAATGGAGCATTGGGGCGAGTTACTCTGTAATTAACAGCTTTTACATCAATGTTCATGCCCTACCATTATGTGATAAACACGGGTGAAGGTGGCTGCCTCCACGTAGAGTGTTTTGTTAGACAAAACTGAGCAGAGGGTGCCTGCGGAAGCCTGTTCTGTATTTGTTTCACGGCACAGGGGTGGAAGGGAGGGAGGATGGACGTGTTCCCTGCTGGGCCAGGGACTGAGTTTTGCCCCTTTGGCAGGGCTCTGCGATCAAACCAATACTGCATGGACACAAACCACTTAATTTGGCTTCTTTATTTCAAGAGCTTCCTTGTGTCAGTGGGGCCTTTAGCCGTTCCAGGTACTGATTTGCTCTGTCTGAGCTCCCCCAGTTGCTGGCGTCTGAGAAGTCACGGGTGGAAGGTGATTCTATGATTCTGTGTCAAGTTGGACTGGATGGCGCTGGGGGAATCCTCTCTCTGGAGAGGCTGCTTTCTGCAGAGCGGCTTTGTTTGTGCAGGTTGGAGTGCTTTGCTTTATCAAAAGGCCCCAACTAGAGCTTTTTTGTGAAGTTGTTTATTGCTACTGCTGCTAATGTCATTGTTTTTCTTTCCGTTCTTGGTGTCCTAAAGCCAAATTGCTGTGACTAACGCGCTGCTGTGATGTCTGTGGCACCTACAGCGCTGCTGCCCGCCTGGGNTTGCCTGCTGCCTGTTGGCATTGAGGTTCTGAAGCATCAGTGTGGTGTGTAAGTGGAAAATGTTCTCACGTGTCTTTGAAGTCAAGGAGGTGCTCAAAAGAGAGAAAGTTATTCCATGGCTCACACTGATCTAAGCAGGAACAGTGAAACCAGCATCTGAGTTGATGCTTCTTCCCTCCCATTCTTTTTTCTTGTTTACTGAATGTTAAGGTCGTATCCATATTCTGGGGCTGCACTCAAGGTGGCTGTTATCTAATCCTGCTGGTGCATTAAAGAGAGTGATTGTCTATAATAAAATAATAACAATGCTTTTATTTCCTTAGCCTTTCTTTCCTTCTAATTTTCAGCATGTAGCTGAGCCCGGTCATAACTTATTCTGGAAAACGTAGGCCAGTTTATAGGATTTCCTTTTCTTATCACAACCTGCTTCTCAGTGCATGCTGACTGCCGTAGGGACAAGATTCTTAAGTACAGTTTTGCAGATTGTGAGATATCAGTTAATCTAGTTAACAGCACCAAAAGGTGAAAATATGTTATGCCAAAACCAGAATATTGCTTTTTCGTGGCGACTTGCACTGCTCTGCAGCGTGTCGCTTCCTGAACACTCTTAGGGTGCTCTGGTTTTTCCTTTCTGTAATCCCAACCTGTTTCTTCTTTTCAGACCGCAGAATGGTTCTATGATCCTGTACAACAGGAAGAAGGTGAAATACAGGAAAGATGGATATTGCTGGAAAAAAAGGAAAGATGGGAAGACCACCAGAGAGGATCACATGAAACTGAAGGTCCAAGGAGTGGAGGTAGGAGAGCGATGGGGTGTGTTGGGGCAATAGCTGGGCTCGGAAGCAGCGGCTCCCCAGAGTGTGCTCACTGTGAAGTTGTTCCACGTTCAGAACAGTTTATTTACTGTATTCTAGCTTTTCCTGCCTCCCCCAACTCCTCAAAGACACGTTCTCTTCTACTGCTTTGAGCAAAATTTGAATATAGCCTCGCCCTTTCTATTCTGGCTGGTGTGAGGCTGAGCAGCTGCGGTGCTGGGGACAGACACAGAACTGTGCTCTCCCCAAGCATCTTCTGGGGGAGCTGGTGCTGTTTGCAGCAAGTGCTTCACCAGGATGACCAAGCAGATCATGGTGGGTTACCAGGCATTTTTTTCTTGCCATGTAAGATCTCTATGTGATCTCTATGTGTTATTTGATTCTCGGAAAACATTAGCTAGGTTTTGGT
>WAAB01023755.1:0-41986 GCA_013389865.1 Piaya cayana | reverse complement strand
TCCTCTTCTCCAGGCTAAACCTATCACTCCTCCTCCTGAGTGCAGGTTTCTTGGCAGAGGGACTTCAGCCTCCTCAGAATGGCACGTGTGCTCCTTGGCATGAGGAGTTTCACCGCCAAGCCCCATCAAGGTTGATTCCAAACTGACTCTTCCTGCCACTGGTGACATAAAGCCAAAGAGTTATGCAGGAGGAAAAAATACTTCCCTCCCCAGCTTTTTGTCCTGACCATTTGCACGTCAGGAGACAGGGAGAGTGGATGCTGCTGCTATGTTGAAAGCCTAAAATCTCCTTTTAAAAGTTTTAGGCAAACCTCTGCCTCTAGCCAGTACATGGTGCTGCTGAGGGCTTTATCTTGCTGTGGAATACTGCTAGGACTCTTTAGTATTGGGAAAGATTTTATTTTTTAACTTCCCCCCCTCCTGCTTTTTTTTTTTTAATTTGAGCTGCCTGACCCCTAGCAACTGAAATCAGTGGAAACTGAACATCAAGTGAAAATATTTTTTTTATTTGAACACCCTGAACCCTCAGTTTAAAACCAGTCAAGTTTGACTTGCTGACTCTTGGAGAGAGGCAAAGGAACAGACCTTTTCAGACACGAGGCAATTCATTACACGTGTCTCCCCAGACACTCTCATTTTCAAGTTTTAACTTTATTCAGACAACTATAAAATTAAGAGATTATTTTCTTTGGCACAAGGTCACGCCTATTTTCAGAAGCATCCAAAACTGCTCCGAATGCAGCAGTCATTGCTGCTGGGGGAATCGGTGCCAGGCAGCTGATTGTCATTTGTAGGGAATTCAGGAAAAGTTCACAATGCTTAGCTGGTGTTTTATGCTTATTAAAGACTCTGTTTTCTCCTTCAGAGGTTTACTAATCACCCTATTAGTTCCTTAAGCACTAAGGTAGCAATGAGAGTGAAATAACTGGTGTTATTTGTTCATATCCGATACAAAGTTGCTGATGTCTGATAAAAAGATGAGAAGAATTCTGGGTCCTGGGAAAGAAAAGCTGTTACTTCTGCCTGTGCTTTGGGAGGTCAGAGGCAAGCAACTTACCTTAACTGAGCAAATAAGCACATAAACCTCATTTAACAGCTTTGTTCTATCGTGGGGATTATGGCTTTCTTTTTCTCTAACTGGTGATTTTTTTGTGTGTAATCTGCACAGAGACAGCGTGCAGTTCTACTCTGTGCTTGCAGATGGGATGCTCAGAGCCAGTAACAGGTGTACAAACTTCTGGAGTTGATGGACTTTAATCGTAAAGAGCCTGCATTGTTTGTAGTGATGTTGTAGATAGTTTACTGAGAGCGTACAAGTTCCACAAAGTGAAAGGAATAAAAGATTTTTCTATTCCCAGTTTGTAAGTGTGGGCAGAATCTGCTGGGCGTCACACACCCACCAGCCCAATAAAATGAAAAGATATGAAGAGGATAGAAGTTTGATCGTGTGTTTTGCCACAGTTCATACCATGACTTGTTAATTATTCTGTTTAGAAGAATAAAAGGCCCCAGTAAATTGCCTTCCACAGGAAAAAAAAGAGGCAATATATGACAGGTTACAATAGCAAATAATAGCAAATGGATCAGCAGACCAATAATAATGGTCCAATAATGGACCAATAGCAAATGGACCAATAGCAAATGGACCAATAGCAAATGGACCAGCAGGCCTGCTTGGTGCCCTGCTCCAGACAGTATGTGTCTCTCTNTCTGCTGGGCGTCACACACCCACCAGCCCAATAAAATGAAAAGATATGAAGAGGATAGAAGTTTGATCGTGTGTTTTGCCACAGTTCATACCATGACTTGTTAATTATTCTGTTTCGAAGAATAAAAGGCCCCTGTAAATTACCTTCCACAGGCAAAAAAGAGGCAATATATGACAGAAGGTTACAATAGCAAATAATAGCAAATGGATCAGCAGACCAATAATAATGGTCCAATAATGGACCAATAGCAAATGGACCAATAGCAAATGGACCAGCAGGCCTGCTTTGTGCCCTGCTCCAGACAGTATGTGTCTCTCTAATGACCTGAAGTCCATCCCTCTTTCTTAATTTTTAAATGAATTTCAGTCATGTAGGTACAGCTCTTCAAACTCCTATGCAGGTGGGTGGTTTTGCTCTATACCTTTTCATTGAGATAATTTCAGGAGGAGGAAGCCTACACTGCACCTTAGGGATTGGGATGGACTGTGTTTGTTGGCAGGTGCACAAGAATTATCTCATTAGCAAGCTGTGAATGTTTGATCTAAACTTGTTGTGGGGCTGCAGGTGTGAATTGTTGCCTGCAATTCGTGTTGCTTTTCTTCTGTGTCTCCTTCCCACACACCAGATACTATCTTATTCATTAACACAACCACTTGTTTCCACCCTGTGCTTCTGGTTAGACCTAATTGAATCCACAAGTGGGTTGTAAACAACTTTTGGTCTTTTCTTAATATTCTCAGGGTGGAGGCTTGCCATGTGGATGCTGACATTGCCACCAGGTTCCCCTCTGGCTGTCTCACGTGAGATATGCAGTAGACAGGGCAATGAACTCATTTTACCATAAAAACTGTGGTGCTAGAGCTGCTTCCCAAGGCAGCTCCTTACGCTGAGAAAGTCTTGCTGTAATCTGCTAGATAAGGGAAGTATTTTTATTTCACCTCTGAATACACTGCTTGCTAAGAATTTGGCTGTGCTGCAACTGCACATTTTTTTGCATGGAGAGGAGAAGGCTCTTGGTTACTACAGATGCTGGTCTTACTCCTTTACAGCTTGCTGAGTCAAGCTAGATGCAGCCCAGAGATGATGTAGTTGCATCTCAGACTTTCCAGGTTTTTCTGTCCTTGCAGACCTCCCATCTGGTCATTGTGGTTTCAACCAAAAATAGCACTTCACTTATCCTTCAGGGAAAGAGCAGAGGAGGACCTGGAATTCTGTGTCTTTTCTATGAAGAACCGTGTGATTGATCCTATGGCTTCAGAAACTGATCACCTGAAGCTCTGTGATATATGGAATCTGGGAACTGCTCCCAGCTCTTAGCCCCTCACTGGGATACGGGGATTGCTGTACTGGTACTGTGTCAATAGGAGTGATAATAAATAGAAAGAATAGAAATGCCAACATGGGTTTGTCTGGAAAGCTGCAGAATGGACCAAATCCTCACTAAGAGCCATTTGGTCACGTTGTTTTGAAACCAGGAGCCTGGAGTTTGGTGTCTCATCCCATAGGAGAGCAACTAAGTAAATTTTTAGAAGCTCCAAGCACTGACAGCTGTCATGAATCTCACACTGACATTCCAGAGGCAAATGCTCCTGTTGGCCTCTTGCAGAGCCGATCCCCTTTGCGCATTAACCTTGGAGCTGGGATGCTTTCTGGCTTTGATATTTTGGGCTGTGATGCTGGCTGTTGCAGCACCTGGACCTGGGAAACTTTGTTGAGCTGGGAAGTTACTGTGGTGCTGATTCAGGATAGATGGAGAAGATGCTGGAAGATGCCTATGTTGTGGCATTTGTCCAAGAGAGATTGTTTCTGAGAAGAGAGTTGCTGTAGTTCTTTCACAACTTCAGTTATAAGCAACCAGCCTGGAACAGAGCCTGGAAAATGTAGAGAGTCGTGGGCTTTTTCATTCTTGGTTGTACACAGCCTCTTCATATTGACTGTTGAGAAAAAGCAGAGCTCTGGTTAATTTTCCAGCTCACAGCCAAGGCAGACTGGTCTCATGGAAACTGGATCCTTGCAGAATAAAGATATAGAGGGTGTTGTTTTGTTTTCTTTGCCATTTATCTTGCTGGAGAAGAGGAAGTGAAAGATTAGAAATGAGACAGGTATATCATCCCCTGATTAATATAAACTGTCTAGCATGCTTTGGGATGAATCCCAGTTTTCTTTGGTTATTTTTATTCTAAAGGGTGTGAAATACTAGTCTGAATTCATCAAGCGACTCATTGATGCTTCTGACGCAATAGGTGCTTTAGCTGAAATGTCCTAGCATGAGGAAACAATCTGAGGCTCTACGAGCTTTCTCGAGGAGAGCAGTAAATCAGGCTGAAGCTTGAGATACCAGCTGGGTAGACTGCAGATGATAGCAGTGAAGCACGAGTGGCTGCCTGCCTTTCTGATGCACTGACCTTGTGCTACAGATTGATTTTCTGTTCCTGTGTTTTTTTCCAAAATAATAGTGACATCAGTCAAGCAACTTATTTTCATCTACCTCTTTCTTGGGTCTGTACTGTTGGGTTCAATAGGTTGCCAAGGAGCAGCATGAAATCAGAGGTGACATACTGCCTGGCCCACCCAGGACTCCTTTGACCTCTGGTTTCAGTAGGAGGCAAAGCAAGAAGAGAAGCAGTTCCCACCTGGAATTTCCTGTTTGGGTGCTGGGAAGATTGTTAGGGATTCCAATCTTAATTAGAATTTTTCTGTTTCAATTAAGTTCCCTTCCTGATAAACTCTAGCCCCATACCAGATGTGTCATAACTCTTCACTAAAATTCTACTCCTTTGAAGCTCCTTGCAATAACATAGTATGGACAGGCAGTGCAGAAACCACATTTGGATTTTCTAGTGAGAAAACCTATTTGTCCCAGACTTTTTCTTATTGCTGTTGTTACTCATAGTAACATTGTGTGCACTAGAAAACAGATGATTAATGGTATGGTGGGAGGGGGAGGCTTGTTTTTGTTTTTTGTTTTTAGGCAACTGAAACAAGAGCAGCTGTATCCAGTTAGAATAAAGGTCCCTAAGAGTGGCCAGCCCTGGGAACTCAAGGAAAGACAGAAGAACAGCAAAAATGTTGTGACATTTGCCTTGAATGCCCACCCAGCCTGCAGAACTGGTGGCTGCGGAGCAGCCTAGATTGGAGGTTGGTGTCTGTGCCTGTGAGACCCCCCACTGAACTTTTATCATTAAGAATGTCTCTGGTTGCATTTGAACTTTCATAAAGTTTTTGCATCCGCTTCTCCTTCTAAGTGTAATGATGTGTGGAGACTTGCCATCTTACCTTTGGTTTGAAGTTGTTACCTCTTCCTTCTCCTGCTGCTGTTCATTGTAGGTTGTTCATTGGTAACTCAGTCAACTCCTTCAGAAGTAAAAAATTCCTTGGAAAAAAATTTTTAAAAATATAAGAGCAGTGTCCCTGTGTAGATGATGCTATTGTACTTTCATGCAGATGACTGACATATAGATTTCTGTGATGTATTAATAATGTGCACGTGTGTTTGAGCAGGATGGGGAGGTTGATGGGGTGGAGGGGTCACAGGGTGGTGTGGGAAAATAAAAAAAGTTAGGCTCCATGATCCACCTGACAAACCTGCAACAGGATCTGCTAGGAGCTGGGGCTGGGCAAGTTCAGAGCACAAATAGGATGGCTATTTCTAATATTAAGGGCAGTTAGCGATTGCAGTGATTCATAAAGATCTAGGGCAAATTATATGTCCTGGGAAATCCTGAACTAGAAGTGTATAAGACCTTTTAGAAATTAATTCTTCCAAGTCATGGATTTGGGGTAATTTTGGAATGGGAGGCACTTAAAAAACTTAAAACCAACTATCTCTTGTGATTATGTGCTTACAAAAATCTCCTGAGAAGGAGAATCCTGAATTCCCAAAGGAAAATAAGCTTGAGATTGCCTGCCCTTGAAGTTGGGAATTTTTCCCTGATAGCTACTTAAACATTTTTGAACACTACAAACTAAGCTAGTAGGCAGACCCTAATAAATAGAGAGAACTAGTTATTACCTTTCTTCTTATGTATCAGCTGCTTATGCATTTGATGGCAGTTTTCAGCTCATCTCTTGGTTTTGTTCAATTCTATCTTGAGAAAACCCCTGCTTCCTGGGTCAGATGTCATGTCAGACGTCACAGAGCAGTTTTCCCTCTTATATTTTTTTCCTTTTTCCACATTCTGCTGGACTTTGTTTGGTTTGTGTTCATTTTCCCCAAAGTAAAAACTTTGTTATCTAGCTTTTTTGTCCTTTTGTTGGATTGATAAGACTAATGCCATTGTTTACAAGAGCAACTCACATTCTTCAAGTTATTCTAGCACTTATATTTCTACGGGAATTAGATTATTTGCCGCACAGGTGTATCCTCTGTGTTTTTAAGTCTAAGGCTGTTAAAATTATGCTGGGTTAAAGTGGTATTTTTTCCTGGAGCTTCTAGGAAGGACCCGTCCTACTGGGAGAACTGTCACTGACACAGACCGAGGGGGAGTGATGCCTACTTGAGATTGCTGACAGCACTTGTAGATGAGCAGATGTTTCGGAGTCAATGGCATGAAAAAGGACAGCATTTCCCGTTAGAGATGGTTAATCTGCTGAGGAAGTTACATTCAGGGCAGAAACCTCAAGAGCATAGGAGTCCTGTGGGTGGTTTCTTGTGGTATTTTTCCAGAGGAGATGCTGATTTAATACTTCCTGTTGTTCAGCGCTGCAGTGGGATTCTCCAGTTCCCAGGGCAAGAAAGTTCATGGTGCTGAGCCCTTGCTTAATGGTGTGCAGTGCAGTGGCTGTGTGGGCTCTTCTGTGCCAGCAGATGCAGGAGATGCTAGATGCTGCTTGTCAATCACATTGAAAAATATGTCTCAGCTCATAAGGAGGACTCTAGAGAGCAGTGCACAGCTGCATGATATTGCTCTGGAAGCAAATGTCATCTGGGGAGCCTCCCACCTTGCAAGTAGTTGGTTAACATAGTGAGGTGATGGCACAGGGTCTGAGCAAGCTATGTTGTACCATGAAGGTAAAAATAGTGTTGAAGACAATGAATTCTTTAGTGTTTTGAGTGTTCTGCGATCACGCTTGCAAGCAGATTCCCTTCCACTAGGTAATGAGTTGTCAGATCCAGACAGAGGAGGTGTCTCATCATTCTCCTCCCCCGAGGTATCTCAGATTCTTTGTATATTAGTTCATTTTACAAACTGAAAGTGCAGGATACAAGAAAAGTGGTTAAGAATCTCCTCTGATTAGTAATACTCAAGCGGGTAAAAACTTAGTATAGGTCAGGTTGCTATGTTAATTCCAACTGTCCAGATTGGGTAGCTGACTTTCTGCTTTCCCATGTGCCTTCTCAGATGTAAACATCACTAAGCAGCTCGATCCATGTTTCTCTATTACAATCACGTCTATTTATAAAGCCACACAGAATATCTGCTTCTTCTGGCTAAAGCTCTTATATGAGCTGTCTTTAGAGTACTGGAGATACGTTTTCCACCTTTCCCCCTTCACTCTATTATCTCTGACTCCAAAGAGAGCTGATGACCTGTTTTCCTCTCATCCTGGCTTCATAATTAGCCAGAAGCTGCTGACAGATAATAGCAGATGAGTCTGTAAGTGTGCTGTCACTCCACAGTAGGGTCATTATCCTTCACTGCTGCATAAGAACAAAATTGATAGCTGTTGGATGTTGTTTGCTCTTAATACCTCTTCTGCTTTGTAGTATTGGTTTCAGAGAGCTTTAAATATACCCTTTTTATTCTGTTTGCATTAGGCTCAACTTAAAAATTATGGAATTTTAACTTTCTGACTTTCTGTACCCTTGTTTTCCGCTTTCCTTCTCATAGTGGAGTTTGCGTTCATTTGGTTTTAGCTGATCACATTTTGTCAGTTTTCCAACCAGCAAGTAGTGCTTGGCAGGGTGATGCTGAGGCTGCATGGGCCAAAAATTATAAATACCTTTAAATTAAGGTTGTATGCTCCCAATTTCATTTTTTTTATAGAGGGGAAAAGTATTACTTCATGTTACAGAGGGAAGGTGTAAGAAGTGGAGCAAATCCTGCCTTTCAAGCAATATTTGATCCAAGCAAGGAATCCAAACAAGTGCTGTCAGCTCGTGGCCTCTACAGACAGAGGCAATTCTGTAAGAGGACGTTCACTTTGCAACGTGCTCCTGCTCCTGCGTCTGGGGACTTGGCTTTGCTGATGCTGAAGTACGGGGAAAAGGGACCAGTGATAATTTGAATATGCTGTTTCCAAAATGGAGGAGCCTCCTTGTAAAGAGGTATTAGGTGACAAGGGCCCTTCACACTGATGAAGTAAAGATTTGGGGAGGAGACAGACAGTAATAGGTGTCCTCTGAGAGTGGTGACAAGACATGGAGAGGAAGATACATGCAGAAGGTCCAGTCTGGAGGGTAATTTTCCTGTATATTTTGCCTTGTAATGAAACCTACATGGAAAGAAGGCACCTGTGAGTGTGACATTTAGCGTAGAGAGTTTGGGGACACTCCAGGATTACGCTGGAGTGTCAGCTATCTGGATTTATCCCTTGGATATACACCACCACATTTCTCACCAAGCACATGCCTATGCTCCACGGTGTCTCAGTCCTTCACTTACAAAATGAGGATTGTAGCCTTAAATAAATTCATTGAATTTTGAAGAGTCACATAATACATATTAAAAAAGGACATGCTCCAACCTGTGTAAAATTCTGAGTGAGAACTGTTGGAAAGAATTTTTAGTAGGAGATGAGCAGTGACTTAAGGGAGAGAGAACAGTATGGATCACGGAAGAGTTGAACTGATGCGCCTACTTTGTTAATTGAAAAAAGATCCTGGGGAAAAAAACCCAACAGAGTAAATTTCTCTCAGGAGCTGGCCACTAAGATTTAAATGCCTGCTTTGGTTTTGTTCTGTGGTGTGAGATAGCAACCCCATTCAGCAATATGTACTAATTAATGTGTCAGTTCCCTCCTCTGGAACACAGGGATCAAAGGTTTTAAAAAAATGCTTCCTTCCCACACGGAGGGCTATTCCTGGTATTATTTTTGGAACGGGGGTTACCAGAAGTTTTCCAGGAAGAATATTGCAAATCTGAGTGCTCCACAGGCCATCTGCTTAATTTCTTCTCTTTTTTTTATATATACATGAGACATTTTGGAGCCTGTATGTAATCAGACAGTCGCGTTGACTGATTGTGGCATGTCACAGAACAAACACCTTGTAGCCTGAACCAGATGTGGGGAGGTTAATGAGGTGTCTGTAACCAGAGTGTGAAAACCTGAAGCTGTAGCAAAAGTTTGGAATTCGATACCTCTTGAGGTAATGGAAATTAGTGCTTTAGGTAGAAGGGAGAGTACAGATTTGGGGGAAAAGTGCTACTCAAGGCAATGAAGCAGTAAGTGAATTAGAAATGAGGGATGACTGCTTTGAGAGTTGCAAGCTGGCTAGAAAGGGAGCCTGGAGAAGCTTTTATGGTGCTTCTTTATATCTGATTATTTCAGCTGCTGAGAAGCCACAGCTGGCAAATGTGTAATTTAAATCTGTAGCCAGCATTCACCTGGAATGTGATTTTATGTCTTGTACTAAGAGTCTGAGCGATGTTTGTGGCGATTATGATCCGAGTCTCTGTGCAGCATCTGGTGCAATGAAATGGGTGCCGGTTATGGGCTGTGAGAGGTTACACATAGCCCTTTCTCCCCACTGGTCACACATAGGTGGGAATGGGGATGGTTACATAAAGAGACTCTTTTGGAAGCTACCAAGAGATGCTGGATTTTTTTTCCTGCCTTCGCAGGTGCAAGAAAACTCAACTTACCCACAGCGCAGTCCCCTCTGACTACTATTACTCATTTGGATGTGCTTTGTCCTCCAGCCTCATAACCCATGTGTAGAGCTGTTGGTGACCATATTTTTCTCATCACTTGAGTTTTTGACATTCTCCTTGTCATCATCTCAGAGCTAAGGGTCCTTTATGCATCCACTGCTCATCATCTCCTTGGATAATGAACCCAAGAGTGGTACCAGATGGAGCAGATGGGGGAACCTGTGAAGCATAGGACATGCTTAAGGGTGTTGAAGCTCTGGAGAGAGTCCAGAGAAGAGCAACGAAGCTGGTGAAGGGGCTGGAGAACAAGCCTCATGAGGAACGGTTGAAAGGNGTGCTGAGGAGCATGGTTTAGTGTTTGATAGGAGTGGTTGGACTTGATGATCCGATGGGTCTCTTCCAGCCTGGTTGTTCTATGATTCTATGCAGTGCCCAAGTTGGTGGCTATCCAGTGAAGCCACTTTTAAGATGGAACTTCCAATTTGGTGTGTTTAATAATCTCAGACTGTAAAGCCCTTCCCAGTCCCTGGCCTGGGATTCCTGCCCTGGCACCTGTGCTCTCAGCATAACTTGGGTGTTGTTGGCTGGACTGGGGAGAAGCCTGTTGGGGCTGTCCTAGGGCTGTCAGAATGTGCAAAAATGCATTTAATTTTGAAGACAATTTCTTTATGATGGCTTCTTCCAAAATAGCAAAGACTACATTTCCAAGGGGTGGTAAAACAGAGAAAACCCACATATCTTGCTAGCACCCAGCTGCTGTGTGTGTTGCCACTATCTAGACAGATACGAATAACTGTTTTAAGCTATCCTACTTAGTCTGGGGCTTTCGCTTTTCTTTGAGGCTTTTTCGTTCCTTGGGGAAAGGGCTCTTCATTTATCTTCCTTTGGGAAATTCCATATGTTTGTTTTCCTCTTGCCTATTTGGCATGTTGAAGCGAAATGATGTAATTGACCTTTAGGGTTACAGATGAAGCCTGGTTTCTGATCCTTGTTAATTCAGGATATCTGCAGACAAATCTCAGAAGCACTGTGGATACTACAGATGAAAGCAGAAGCTAAATGGCTTTAAGAGGTTCAGCACTTTGGAAAACTGTAAATATCCATCTGAGAGAGAAGTGGAGCATTTGTGTGTGACAGATTTACTGGGTGTCCTTGGCAATCTTTGCCCCTGCTGAGGCAAGAGGAAGAAGAGCCATTACTTTATTTTTTAAAAAAACAACAAGAAATCTCTTTGAATTTTGTTTGTGGCTTCCCTGAACACATGGATTAGATAGCCTTGTTCTTATATACCAGTGAAAGCCAAAAGAATAGAGGGGAGGTAAAGAGGCTTCCCAGGGAGCCGTGCCGGTGCAGCTGTTGCACGCGGCTGTTCCCAGTGCAGCGCAGCCAGAGCCGTGGTGCCGCATGTGCTGTCCTCCAGGCTTTGCTTACTTTGCAGCTGCTAAATGTTGTTTGTGGGAGAGTCTCTCAGCACTTTTCTCAGAGATTTCAGAACCCGTTTTCAGCACCAGGGGCTGGACATGAAGTCCCTAGTTTGCACTGGAGCAAGGAAGCAAGCTGGGTGCAATTCCCTGCCAGTGTGATGGAGTCCTTCCCTTCCCTCTGATCTGCTGGGTTCCTCTGGAGGATTTTCTGAGGAGGGGGCAACAAACTCTGAATTCAGCTCTAAATGACTTGGGAAAGAAAACTCTATCCTATACAATCCTCTATGAGAAACATTAACCCACTTGCTTGTGGGACAGACAACAAATCCTTCGAGCCCATGCTGACAGAGACCGCTCCGTGTAACTGGCTTTTGGTGGTTGTGTTCATACAATGCTAAATATTCAGTGAGGCTGTTCCTCTTGCATCTCCTAAACTCTCATTTAACCGTCAAACTCCTGCTTGTTGCAGCATCCCTGCCTGCTTGCTTACCCCTGCGGAAGTTGAGGCTCTAATGGCGCGATGCCAGGGCAATTCACTCAAAGGCACGGGGTAATTAGTGACAAGGCTGTTTACATATCAGTCTCCCTCTTTCTGACCCAGCGATCTGGTGCTTTGAACACAGCTGCTGGTTTAATGCTGAAGCCAGCCTTTTCCCAAGGATCAGCAAGCTTGGCTGTGAGAGAACTGCTTAAAAATATGTTGCCTAATTGCTGTTGCTTAATTAAAGGGAAGAGCATGCCAGCTCTGCATCCTGGCTGTGTTAGGGAAGGGATGCAAGCAAAGCTGGGAGGGGGGAAAGCTCAGAGGAAGCCTGCAGCAAAGTGGTTTTTGTGTAGGACTTAATGGTCTGCCAAATGCTGCTGAACCTTCTCACTGGGCTGTAAAAGCTGTTAGAAACTTTTCTTTCTCCTGACCCTTCTTCCCTACACAGAGCCAACTCTGAGAGCCAGCAGCTTCATATCATATAGATAGAGAGGAAGATGTTGGGCTCAACAAGTCCTGGAGGTTTGTTTCTAGCTGTCCCCTGGTTGCTTTGAGCATGAGGAAAGTGTGTCCTGTGGCAGCCAGCAGCTGGGCCAGCGAGTGAGCGTGGAGCACTGTGGCACCACACAGAGTTCCTTGTGTGGGTCTGTAAACAGTGCAGTTGTGGCTGCACACTGCTGTGCCCTCAGCTGAGAGTCATTCCAGCCAGAACTTAATATGCTTCAGCACAGCACCCTGAAAATGTGCTTATTTTATCCCAGCTGTATTGCCCTGATGCCTGGACTTAGCAGTCCCACTGCTTCAGGTCTGTAGATAGTGTGTTTTGTATGATCTGGAGTCTCTGTGCCCATCAGGTGGACATACCTGATACTTTACCATTATGACTTTTTGGCTCTCATTTCATAAGATCTATTTTTTTTTCGTAACATTTTGCTACCTTGGGCTACTGGACTTTGAATGCTAGAGGTAGGAATGTCTTGCATAGTCTTGGTGCCTTCACTACCTGTGGAGGGGTCCTCTCCTGGGAAGGTGGAGGATGAACAGGGCTGGGCTGGCTCTGCTTACTGGTGGGAAATGCCAACAGGGAAGTGTTGATGTTCAAACTCAGTCGCCGCCTCCCAGCCAGCTCGTTTATAGCATTAACCATCTGCTGCAATGGAAAGGCTGTGTTCAAGCAAAACATCCATATGTGGGTCTTGGATGAAAATGAAGTAAGTGATGGTATGAATGAGTGGGTGTACTCTTTTTGCTGCTGGAGATGAATATGTGCAGCTACTACCCTTGTGAGTTCAGAGAGCAGTTTAGATCCATCTGCAGAAGTGCACTGAGCCTCTCCAGCGGTTTAATGGCTGTTTAGACATGGACGGAAGGACTGGAACATAAGATCAAAGGTAGCTGGATGATGTTGTGGGTCTCAGCCATCTGTTAAATACATTGCAGGTAGTGGGGCTGGCTGTTCTGCAGCTTTAAATTCCCAGTGCTTCTTGAAAGAGAGATTCCCCAATGCCTGCATTACATTGCAGCCCACGTTCACAGGCTGCACTATCACGTAACGTGGGTTAATTCTTTTTCCACACCAGTTTTTAATCCACTTATTTTTCAGTAGACCTGTTTGAACATAAATGAATGTAATTAAACATGTGCTTCCCAGTTGGACAAAGGCAAGGAAGAGGAAGGCAGCTGGCCTGGAACGAGGCACAAAAGGTTTGGAACAAACTGCTGTGAGGTGATCTGATGCTCTCTTTGGTGTTTGTGAGTATGCAGGGAGGAAGATGCCAGGGAAAATATAGCTTATACCCATGTGAATTGCCTTGATCAGAATCTTCTGGTTTTGTTGTAGAAGTGTGTGGGACTTGGCAGGGGAAGTGGTAAGAAAATGAATGTCTCTGGGATGTTAGTTATTGCTATTGCATGTACATGTGTGTGTACATGCCGTGCTATTGCTATAGATCTGTTGCAGCTGTATCATCCAATGAGATGCTGAGAAAAGAACTCTTAAGGTCAAGGGGTATTGGCGTCATTTAGTGTTTTGCAGGATTTGTCCCACATGAGTAGGCTTATGAGATACCTCAGTTGTTATGTTCCCACTCCATGACACTGAATGCTTCTGAAATATGGTCACCAAACTCCTAAAGGACACTGCGAGGTTACAGACACACCGTGCGATGAAAAAGACCAAATCAAATGTCTAAGTTTTTTTTCAGTTATTTCCTTGCTCCATTTTTTTTTTTTTGCAGTTCCACTTAAGCAACATCTGAGCTTTCAAATTAGAGGGTTATAGTAGAGTCATGTTCTTTGGTGTATGCAAGAATGGGTCTGCACCTGTGTCTGAGCACAAGGAAGATGCAGAGTCCCACCCTGTTCTTTTCCAAGAACGCGGTAGTTAGCAGATTTGCAGGAAAGAGGGAAATCTGCTGTGGCAAAGAATAATTCCTCCTCTGTGACCGACCAGGAGTGGCCATCGCATCATCACTCACTACTGTTTGTCTTGAAACCTGATAGGTGAATATACTGTCAGATGTTTTAAGGATACTTTTTGAAACATGAATACTTCCTATATTCAGCCTAAACTGAATATCCCCTCACCTGCCTGTCTCCTTCAGGATGTGCTGGGGAATGTGTTTTATGTATTGCAGAAGTTGAACGTCATGCAAGATCTTCCTGTACTTTTCTACAGGAGTTTCTGGGGCTGTGAGAGGGAAGGAGCTGTGGCTGTTCATTCCCAGGCAATGTGATTTGGGTCTGTTCTTAGCTTCTATTAATTACAAAATAATAAAATCTGCTTGTTTCTACCAAGAAAAAAAAACCTCTTGCAAGTACTGCTTCCTGACTGCTGCTTGCCTTCATGGGGTGAGGACTGAAAAAACTCTAGGTAGGTTGTGAGTTTGTCATTGATGTGGGATGCAGGAGGACCCAATCAAGATGTGAAAGGGAACATCTGGGTATGAACACAGGTCAATTTTAATTTTCACACTGCTGTGAAGGAGATTCTTCACTTCTTGTTGATGTGTGGGGTAGATTGAACTAGATCATGGCAACTCCCTTGAGTTGTTTGATGTGATCGTGGAGCTGGGTGCCTGCATGTTATCAGAAAGGAGGTTGTGGAGAGGAGGGAGCTGGGCTCTTCTCCCAAGTGGCAGAGTAGAGGACAAGAGGAAATGGCCTCAGGCTCCACCAGGGGAGGTTCAGGCTGGGCATTAGGATAAAGTGTTTCATGGAAAGGGTCACTGGGTAGTGGCAGAGGCTGCCCCGGGAGGTGGTTGAGTCACCTTCCCTGGAGGTGTTTAAGGGCCGGGTGGACGAGGTGCTGAGGGACATGGTTTAGCATTTGATAGGAATGGTTGGACTTGATGATCTGATGGGTCTTTTCTAACCTGGTGATTCTATGATTCTATATAAACCTGAAGCCAGCTATGTGGATCTAGGAAAAGGAGTCCCGCAACATCTACCCAATGCAGCTGGTGTTGCTTGAAAGTAACCTCCTGGAACTGAACTCTGTGGTGTGCTTGCCCATTGTTTTGGCAGGTGAAGTGCATGGGATGTAGTTTCAGTTCTCTGCTGTGTTCTCCAGCATGCTGCCACTCACATTACACCAGATCAGTTTGGTGCTGGGGAATGCGCAGGGTGCTGCTGGGAGTAGGTCGGTGGCCACCCTGTGCATGGAGAACAGGGAGTGGGCTCGGATTCAGCCACTAGAAGGGAAGATAACCTGAAGGTTACTGACTGCTGCTGGGTGGAATATGATGCATGTGTCTTAAGGTCTTTTCATACAGGAAATACAAAAACATTAATGCAAGCTGAAGAAGCAGTTAAGTGTCACCTCTCAGGTTGCAGAGGACCAGTTTTGTTTCAGCTGGTGGCCAGCAGTTCGAAGAGTCTCTAGCATCTCTTGTTGAGCTGGGAGAAGAGCCAGGAGGGTTTTTGGTGATGTGGGGTGTAGCTGGCTTGTTCCTTCCCTCCCTGCAGCAGCTCAGCAGGGACAGAAGCTACACTCAAAGCAGTTTGCTCACCCGTGTGATGACAGCAGCAACATCAGTGCTGCGTGCAGAGACAGAGCACAGCTGCTTTGAGTGGGTGAGAGATGAGACAGCTCTTGCCGTGGCCTCCCCAGACTTCTCAGCATGAATCCCAGAGCTTCTGCCTCAAAGCAGCAAGGAGGGGTTGAGGTTAGGGGATGGAGGTGCAGGGACAACCTGGGCTCATTCGCCAAGGCAGAGTGAGTTCAGAGCTGTCCCGCTCCCTGTGTGGGAGCAGAAGGTCAGAGAGGGGAGTCAGTATTTCCAGTCTTGGCTTTTATGCTTTATTACCACTGCTTTCAGCAGGCTTGTTTGGTGGGAGGAGCTGTAGGGGGGCTGCAAACAATGGCTGCTCACATTTTCCAGCTGTCAGATACTTAATGACATTAACTCTCCAGCTCCCTATTTTATTTTCCTCTCTGGCATAGCCAGCTGAAGTGCTGCCAGCAGCCAGCTTGACCTGAATCCTGTCCCCAGTTGCTGCTCTTCACCATCCAGGGGAACCTGCTCTGCCAGGCTGCCTTCCAGCAGCAAACAGGTGGTTTGCTCGTAGGAATCCAAGTGCTGAGCAGCCAAGGTAGGATGGGGGTCCCTGGTCTTTCCCTCCTTTCAAGGAGCTGTAAATGTACATTAACTAGATGGATGTGTGGGAGGTGGGTGTCTCCTCCTTGAGAGCAAGGAAATAATTTTATGTGTGGAAAAGGTATCTGTTCTGTGCACAGACAACTGAAAGCACCAAAAGCCATCTGATCTTAGCACTCCAGAGAAGAGGAGGGCTCAGGGGTTTTGCCAACTCCATCATCCTGCTCTCCACAACCACCAGTGTCCCTGCATTTAGCTCTTTGTAGTGCCCTTCCTGCAAAGGCTGGCTGGTGCACGTTGTTCATGGACCAAGCCTCCTCTCACTGTCTCAGTGTTGTGGTTTAATCCAATAGGTAGCTAAACACCGTGCCACTGTTTGCTCCCTCCCTCCCTCCCTGCCTCCACAGTGGAACAGGGGACAGAATCAGAAAAAAAAGCTAAAACTCATGGGTTGAGATAAAGACAGTTTAATAGGACAAAAAAGAACGGGAAAATATAATAATAATAGCATATACAAAACAACTGATGCAGAACGCAATAGCTCACCACCTGCTGACTGATATGCAGTCTGTACTTGGCTGCTCCCCAGCCAAGTCTCCCCAGTTTTATTGTTCAACATGACATGGTGTGGTAGAGAATATCCCTTTGGCCAGTTTTGCTCAGCTGTCCTGACTGCGTCCTCTTCCAGCTTCTTGTGCACACCTAGTCTCCTTGCTAGGAGGGCAATTTGAGAAGCTGAAAAGTCCTTGACTTAGTGTAAGCATCGCTCACCAACAACTAAAACATCAGTGTGTTATCAACATTATTTTCATCCTAACTCTAAACCACAGTGCCATACTAGATACTAGGGAGAAAATGAACTCTATTCCAGTCAAAACGAGGACACCCACCCCCCATGTATGTTACTGGGCTGTAGGTTCAGTAGAGGTCTGAGCAGGCTGGTTTGAGCCTGACAACAAGAAGGTGTTTCCAGTCACGTTCTTGAGTCCAGCAGATGCTAGTTTTGAGTTGAAGGGCAGCTGAGATTTGGAGTGTGCTAAGCCCTGCTGCAGCCCAGCTTGTTCTGTTATTCTTGTGAATTAGTAGACAATTTATAGTCAACCTTTTCTGGCAGGGAGGAGACACTCTGCACAGAAAGGAAAAGTACTTTTGGACTCTATCTGGGCCTTTGAATTCTGGAGCTGAGGTACTTTGCAACACCAAGGTTTGACTCTAGGCATATGGTTTGCTCTTGTTAGGAAATGCGCATTGTATGTAGGTGCGTGTAGGTCTGTACTAACATTGTATGCAGTTTACGTGCTGTTGCAACGTGCCTGCTGCCGTGTATGAGCACGCTTGTGAGTCCAGAGGGTGGGAACAGGAAGCTGTGGCCTGGGAGCATCATCCTCAAGATTTACAATGCCTTTAGCCCCTGCTGCAAGGTACCTGCTAGGTACTTGCTCTCCTATGCATGCTGCTTCCCTCCCATTGTCTTCTCTGGGTTTTGTGTAGAATCTACACTGGGGGGAAAAAAAGCTCATTTAGGAGTACTCTGGAGAGTTCCAGGAAGTTGCTTCAATTAATTCTTTGGTATTCCTGCTTTTATTTATTTTTGCTGCCATAGCAGCAGGGAGTCATAAAAGGTCAATGCTTTAGTTTGTTTGTTAATAAGCGTAGGGCATGTTACCAAACCTTCCCTGCCCAAGAGAGCCCAGCCTCTGTCTGGGTTGTGGAGCAGGTGGGGTCCAATGGATCCAGCATCGGAGAGCTAAGGCATCAAAACTGGCAAAGTCTAAGCTGTCATTTTGTGTAGTAGCACGGACGTGTCCTCTGCAGGTTTTGATTTAAGAGCTGAGAGCCTGTGTGTCAGGCTCCTTAGCCACAGTACATCACTGGGGTTAAATGCCAGACAAAAGCATTTCTGCTCCCCTTTGTACTGAAGAAAGTCCACTTTAATGGCTCTCAGAGGTGGAAAGTGAGGATGTTCTTCCTTCAGCACATCAGAGGGGGTGAGAGGACCATCTGGCTCCTGTTTCCCAGGGCCTTGCTGTAGCTTGGAGGAGACACTTGCCAATTTACCTGCAATGCAAAGGCAGGAGCGTGGAAGGATTCCCGTGGGGTGGGGACTAGGAGCTGACAACTTCTACCTCACAGACCTCCTGATATGCAAGTGAAAAACTCAAGTACTAAGGGCAATTGAAGGCTGCTCTTCCTGCAGACTCTGTGTTACTCCACTCCACTTTACCTGAAGCTTTTCCTTTTTGCACCTTTTCATTTTCTGCTTGATTGCTAATGAAAGCAGTATGCTATTTGGATATTATTAGTGGTAGAAAGGCCTAATCAGACCTTTTTTTGCATGACAATACCTACCATGCCTACCTAGGAGCCAATAGAACCTGTGCAGCTGATCATGCAATGAGATTTCCCAAGGGCTGCAGCACGGCAAACTCTTCCTGTTCCAGATGCTTGTCCCACTTGCCAGGCACAGAGGGCTACTGGAAAAAGTGACCCTGACTTTGTGACCTTCCTCAGGTTATTAACTTGGCTGTCAAGTCTCGGCTATGGGGTGAAGCTTGGCAAGGTAGGCTGTTGAGAAAAGTGTGTGTGTGTGTCAGGATATAATGTATTTTCCTGTAGGAAGCATCTTGCATCAGTGGCATAAGCACAAGAAGAGGGGACAGGTTTGCCTTGGCTGTAACTGCTCTGGAATGTGTAGCCTGTAATGGCAAGGACCTGCTTATTTCATCAGCTCAGAGCTCATTCCCACAGCCGAGCCCACTTTCTCCTTATGTTTGCAGACTCAACGCAGGTGACTCATCTCCATTTCCTAGTGGCCCCAATGACAGCTTCTTACCTTAAAAGTTGGTTGATAGAATTAATAGGATTCAGCTGGCTGCTGATACTTGGAGGTGCAATTAATTGTTATGTGTTTTGACCCCCATAATTTTAGGAGTTTTGCCATTGACTATAGTGGTTCTAAGTTTTGATGCTTTCTAGCACCTATATGTGCACTCAAAACCTTTTATCCTTGCATGTAGTGGTGGAGGAAATATTCAAGGCATGTTTCACTTACAATGTTCTATGGCAGAGGGTAGTGAGGGAAACCGTCTGAGCACCAGTGTGGTTGGCAGCACCCTACAGAGATGTGCCTGTACAGCTCACATACTGTGTGCCAAACAGCAGCAGGGGCACGATTATTACTCCACTAGAGCGGGTAGTGAAATGCTGAAATGGGTATTTTCACTTGGGTAGAGGAAAAGGTTGCTTGGCCAGAGCCCATCTCTGTGTCATAGCAGCACCACCACGCCATACTCTGACACCTCTCGCATTTTTCCCTTTTTCCATGCTGGGCCCAAGCTGAGGAGGATTTTATTTCATTTTGTTTCACCAGCTTTCTGATTTAAGCCTCCCTGTCGCTTCCTTACTCCAAAGCTACTTATTTGGCAGGGCCAGGAGAGTGAGTCATGGCTGTGGCCCAGGATCCTGCCTCCCGCTTTGGCCAGCAGCGTTGTAGTTGGTTCAAAGCAGACCTGCTGGTGATGCTCATGTGTGCCGGCTTGTTGCAGGGGGCAGGGGCATTAACTTGCAACTTGGGGGAGGCTTTGCTGATGCAAGTAAGTTAATAGGTTAGCTAGCAAAACCATCTACTCTAATGCGTGAGCCCAGACTGTTTCTTAATGTGTTGCTTTCCAGGAAGAAGGTTGAGTGTGCTCACTTGGTAACTCCAGCAAACTTTTCCCAAAGGCAGGATGACTCTGAAAAGCAAAATCATAGAATCACAGAGTAACCAGGTTGGAAGAGACCCACCAGATCATCGAGTCCAACCAAAATGGAGTGGGAGATGTGTATATGCAGATATCTCTAACATCATGGGCTGGAAAATGTAACCAGGTTGTAAACGAAGCTGTTTCTTAGAGATTGAATGGGTTTTGCAGATGTTGTGCTGAATAAGGGTAGCTTATCCATGAGGCTTATAAGGGACCTGGGTTTTATTGTTTCTGCTGATGTCCAAGTATGTGCCATGTGCTAAATCTGTTGCTGGAAGCAGAAACACTGTTCTAGTTGGCAGTGCTATGAAATCCAAGGGTTCCTGGAGATATCCTTTCTGGTTTCCAGCATGACAGAACTCTTTGGACTAGCCCTTAAGGATTTGGCTCCAGCATCCCACTGCTGGAAAAAAAAAAACCGCAGAGAAAGTTAATATGCAAACCTTTAGAAGAACAGTCTGGTGATTATATTAAGGAAGTGGCTGCTTTCTGATAAGAAAGAGAGAGAGAGGAGTAGGAGGCAGGAATGTTTTGTTTCTGGTTCCTCATGTTAAAAGCAAACAACACCCCACCCCTGTCTCCCCCTCCCACCTTAATGATAAAGGAAAAGTGCTCAGAAGCACTGTAAACCGCTTGAGCCATTCAGAACTTTGTCCACAACCTTGAGGACTTCCAGGCTAGCTTCAAACATCAATGTGTGCTGGCCAGACAACAATGAAACATTTGAATGCATTTTGGGTCAGACTACTGTTTTCTTGGAGTGGGAAAGGGAAGGGAGGCTGGTGCTTTGGTCTTGTCTCAGCAACTGTCTGTGGCAAACCCCTGATGTGGTCCGCCACATCTTTACTGTCCTTCTCTTCCAGACTTGGTCTCTGGTGCCTTCCCTTAGCTCTGTTCTTGAGCTCTCCAGGTTGAAGACTTCTTAAAGCCTTCAGTTGACTTTGGCATGGTAGAAGGAGTTATCCATCTTCTTGTACGTGTCT
Organism: Piaya cayana; assembly: GCA_013389865.1. Taxonomy (NCBI): domain Eukaryota; kingdom Metazoa; phylum Chordata; class Aves; order Cuculiformes; family Coccyzidae; genus Piaya; species Piaya cayana. Next base: position 21,228 of record WAAB01023755.1, on the reverse strand, counting down.
GAGGCTGCACTGGCCAGCTGACAGAGAAGGTCCTGTTCTGAGCTGCCTCTTTGGACCACTGTCAATCACATACATAAGAACCAGCCTTTTCATGGAAAGACTGATAAAGATGACTTTTCTTCTGTGCAGTTAGTGAGCATGTAAGTCTGACCTCTTTCCCTTTCATAGCCTGAGAGCAGAAGTGCTTGCAAGCCAGCTGTCGTCTTCTCCACAAGAGAAAAGCATGCGATATGCCACACAAGTGAGATATGGTAATTGCCTTGCAGGCGTCCCGGCACAAAGGGCAGCCCTCAGCCCATGCCTGAAGGAAAATTTGGATCTCAAGTTGCAGCGAGATGTCCACCCTGTCCTGCCTGCATTCCCAGGCAAACCAAAGTGTGCAGAATATTGAGAAGCATAACTGGGACTCTGGCCCTTCCTGGTGCTTCACCCAAAGCATCTCTGCTTTTTTGCAAAGGAGTTGAAAGCTTTTGCTGTTGCTGTTGGTCTGATGTAAAATCAAGCCTGGGGTTGCTGAAAAATTGGAGGTCAGTGTTGTCCCTCCTGACTCATCACAAGACAGTGCTTTTGCTGCCACCAATGCCCTATAAATCAGAGCCTTTTTGCCTTCCCAAGGCAAGGACAGGTCTATGTGTAACCAGGAATCAGACATATGGATAGTCTCATTTGGAAAGCTGCTTAAGAAGGAGCTTGGCTCAGGTCTTGTGTCAAGTAGGACGAGGGAGGGGAAATATGTCCAACGTGTTTTTAGTCTGGCAGCCAGAGAGCTTTCTGCTGCTGTCACTGGAAACTGTTTGGGTTTTTTTTATATTTGCGTCATTCCTGGGATGTTTCTGCTGCACGCGCCTGTGCTGCAGCCTGGCAGCGTCAGCTGAACACGCTTTGCTACACTTGAAGGCTTGAGAGTGTAGCCCAGAGCCTGTTTAGGAGCTCTGTTGTGCCATGCTTTTCTGGGCTTTGCAATCCATCTGGGAGACCTGTGCCCTGTTCCCCACTGCATGGGCTTGCAAAGTGACTTTGGCTCAGTGAGCTGCATGTCCCCATGTGGAGAGAGGGTCAGGAGCATCCTGCACCAGGGAGGTGCTCCTGAAGAGCAGGAGAGGAGGGATGCTCTTGTCAGAGAAAGCATCTGTAAATAATAACCCTGAAGGCAATACTAGAGCTTGCTTTTAGCAATGGATAGGAATGATTGGACTTGATGATCCAGTGGGTCTTTTCCAACCCGGTGATTCTATGTAAGTCTGTCCATCCCTCTGTTGACTGAGTCACCACTTAGGTCGTGTGGATTTTATTCTGTGGCCCAGATTCATTTTGGATGGAAAACCATTTGTTTACAGTGAAGTTACACCTGCAGCAATTTATGTTTTGAATTAGCCTCATTAATGACCAAAACAATTTTTTTGAAGTTCCTTGTGTTTGTAAAGCATCCTTTTTTTAAATTATTATTATTACTTTTTATTTTAGAAGTATGCTCTGCTTTTTTAACAGTAACCTGGACTGGGAGCAGATGAATGCTTTTCCAACAGGTTCTTGAAATGAACAGCTGTTGTGCGCTAAATCAAACACAAGGACTTTCTGGAGTTAAATCCAAAGTGATTATTTAAAAAACCAAAATTATATGTGATAGTATGGTACACGTGCCAGGAGGCTGAGTAAACGAGACAACGAATTTGTGACTTGATACTATTTCAGTAATAATATCAGTAGCTGGCTGTAAATTGATGTGTAGAACAGAAATGTTGGAAAGTTGTGCAGCTGCCACGCTCTGTAGCACAGGGTGCTCTGATGTGTTGTTAGCAGTACATGGCGATGTGCAGTGCCAGGGAAACCCACCATTTGCTGCATGGGCTGTGATGTACCCTTCCCTGCTGTAACCAGAGCACAGAGTTAGGGTTTTTGGGAAGCCACACCTACTGATAAGGCTCTGGATTTTGTAGATTACTCAGGCTGAGCAAGTGTTCTTTGGATTTTAAGAAAGATGGAAGGTTACAGGAAATAAATAGAAAGTTATAAATTATTTCCTAAGTGATATGTTTTTAAAGTTAATACTGGAATAACCCCTGAGGTGCCTCTAAAGGGCTGCTGTATTGGTGATGCTGTGCTTGGGCTGGGATCCTTCTCACTGGTTGCGATGGGATTTCTTACGGCTCGCTGTTTCCACTCAGGTGCTTGGGGTGAGCTCCATAGGATGTCATTATATCGTAGGTACCTCACTATCTCCTGTGGTTCTTTCAGTGGTGGTCCTGCATCATCTTTAACCAAGTTAAAGGATCTTAGTGAACCAGATGATGGTTAGGATCCTTACCAATAAGGTTTAGTAATAGAGTTGGCTGTATTTTCTTTTAAAAGTCCCTGCATTGAGAAATTTGGGTTTTTAAGAATTTTTTTATGTGCCAAGGACAACCCAGACTTGGTACCAGACAGTGGGATGGTGACTGATTACCAATTCAGTTCTTCTGTTCCAGGCTAGGTAAAAGGTAGCAGCATGAAGTCTGCATGAAGAATTCCTCTGCCTTCATCTACGTCTTGTGCTGTGATTGAAACTGCTTTCAGGTTTAATATTCTAAAAAACCAAAACAAAACAAAACAAAAAACTTTTATGAGGGTTCCTGAGTTTGCAATTGGATTTTCAACAAAATGGGAATGTTTGCAGAAAGCAAGGGTGAATCAACATTTGGCAGTTTTCTCAGCCACCTTTTTTTTTTTGTAATTTATTTGGATAAATGCAGGAAAGAATTTAAGCAAAATCTTGGTGCACATGAAATTCTGAAAGTCTCACTGTCCAAGCGTGATTGATTAGGGACGCTTGGTATTTTCCTAATTCTCTTACTTAATCTTGGCATCTATCTTTTCCATCTTAGCTATTTCCACTGGAGAGTAAATGGTTCTTTGCAAAGGGGCAGGAGACACCCTCCCACATCAGAGGCTTCTCAAACAGATGGGCTGCTGTTCCCCAAAGATCACAGGGGGAGTGGGAAGCCACCCCTCCCTGGCCACAGCTCTGGGCAGCAAAGCTATAGTGAGCCTGACCCTATTTGACTTCTCCTTTCTACGTCTCAGTCTCTATAAACAGCCTTTTATGGTATTTGCCTTTCAAAGAGGAGCCAGGGTGTGGATGGGAACAGTGACAAAGAGCCACTTATAGGGATTGAGGGAGCTCTTACAAGAGACCGGTGAGTAATTTTAAGATCAACAGAAAAACCTTGCAATGTCTTAAGCCCTGGAACATCATTTAAGGTATTTAGATGCTGTCATTCAGCCTCTTAGCAGCTGAGGCCAGAAGTTTCATGCTCCGTTTTAACAGGAAAACTGAGACATGAAGATGCTTATGGCTGGTAGAAGAATTCCCAGTTAGTCAGAACCAGAGCCAGGAATTAAAAACAGAAACCCAGACTCAAGGGAACTGCTTGGAAAACACCAGCTTCTGGCAGGAGCATCACTTCAGCTGTGTCCTCGGCGAGGACAGACAGCTTCTCATTTTTTGCATACTAGAAAACAAGTTTTGCCCCAGACAGCGGATAATGTCTCTCAGCCCGCCAGGTTGACACCAGTACAGATGGCAGCTGGGACGCAGAACACGTTGCTGCTCTGGGTAACAACAGCCCTGTGCTGAAGTGGGTTCCCTGCCAGCATCCCTGTGAGAGACACCGCTGCCTCTGTATGCAGTTGTGTGGTATTAACGTCTGGCTCCCCAGAGGCTCTGGGCTGCTGTTCATCCCATAGTTGCTGGTGATGTTCCCCCTCCACTGGGCTGCCATTCTTCACTGGACTTGAACCAAGCAGCTGCTTTTCCCATCTCAGGCAGACAGATCAAAGCAAGCAGTAATGGAATAAACACCTGCATTGTGCCTGCAAATGACGCATGCATCCTTTAGGATGTTGCTTCTTGGTGCCAATGACAACTGAGAAACTGAGAAGCCAGCACTTGGATAGAGCAGTGATGATCATCCATGGGTGCTTTTAAGCACCTGATGGGAAGAAGGTTGTGGGCGAGTGTATCTCTACAACGTTTCCAGTGAGTAGGGCCACGAGGGTGTCAGAAGTTGGAGCTGAGCACTGTCTGTTTTTAAGATTGTCCAGATTGTGGCTGGCATCCAACTTGGTTCTGTCTTATCTGCCCTCATACAGGAATCTGCACAGACCAAGCATTTATCTGTTCAGAGTCGTGGTTTGTCTCTGTGTTTGTTCCAGATGTTAACACAATTCTCCTCTCTGAAGTCCTGTTCTGCAAGCAGCTGGCCCTGTGCCTGAGCAGCAGCCCATGTGGGACATGGTATTGGAGCCCAGTAGCCTCTCTGCCCAAGGACCACGCTCTTCCCCTGCCACAAAGCACTGTGCTCCCAGAAGGTGCTGTCTGCTGGCCTGAAATGGGAAGACCCACATAGCTGAAGGGCCACAGAAGTCACTACAAGCACAGCAGAACTGCAGAATCAGTTTTTAACACGTGTCAGGGGTAAGAGGTGCTTTGCCAAAGCACCCCGAACCTGCAGCACTTGTGGTGTGCAGGATCTGCAGAGAGAGTGCAAGCAGGCGTGACAAGGAAATACAGGCACAGGCTTGCAATCTCATCATTGTGTATGGTGAGTTATAAATTAACTGCATCGCTGGCCATGTGTTTGTGAGAGAGGCCAGAGAGGGTAGCATTACAAAAAAACCCCACATAGCTCTGTACCATTCAGGCTGTTTGATGCTTCCAGTTTGATCTTGGTCACCAGCAGTGGAGTGATCAAGGGAAAGTGCTGGCTCTGATGTTCTGGCCTCCCTTCTGGCTTATACGAGTCCCCTGGGGTACAGTGCATGGACTCAGAGTAATAGGTCTGTCTTATTTCCAGCTTTTTGCTGGGAGGAGGAAGAAAGCTAAAGTCACATACCTGTAGGAGAGCAACCCAAAGTCAGAATTGTGGGATGTGCTGCTGATCAGGAAAGGGCAGAGGGCACATCACTTGTTCACTCTCAATGAGAGGTGTGTGCTCACTTATTCCTGGGCTATCCCTCCAGCTGCATGTGCACTGGCCAAACTGGAAGCTGCTACATCCCACCCATAATGTTCCACCAGCTCTTGCAGAGGGAAAATTGCAGTGCTGGTAGGGCCCGCAGCTCTGCTCTGCCATTATGTAGGGTCTTTCTCAAGAGAGGATAATAGGATTAGTGCCTGGAAAACTTGGTCAGAGGAAGCACAGCCCATTAACACAAGTCCTGCTTGAATTTCTTCCCCAAGCAAGTTGGCTGTAGGTGGCTCCCACTGGATGTGACACCCTCTACTTGGCTGTCCTCCGAGACAGACAACAGCTCCTGGGTAGTTCACAGGGTGGAACTGCTGCCACTGCAGTAGATCTTGTGATTTGGTCCTACAGACATTATTACTCCATTACTGTGCATTTGTAGGGCTTTTTTTAAATACACTAATTAACCAACAGTTTGATTTGATGGCGATATTCTGAGCTCTGCTACAAACAGACGATTGTAACTCAACATTCCAGCTGGCCCCGTGGCACAATGGAGGGATTTAAAGTGTTGCTGTGTGTGCAGTGCATTTGGCAAAAGCTCCTTCGTCCCACTGCTGGATTGAATGTCCTGATAAAGAAACAGAGCTGAGGGGGCTTGTTTCACTCCTCCAAGGAATTGCGTTAGGAGCTGGCAACACTGAGATCTGGTTCTGATTTGCCATGAGGCATCGGACTCCTTACCTGCAAGCTGGGGAAAATGATACCTCTTTGCAGGGGCCTTGCAGGGTTCAGCTAAGATTAATATGGGATGGAGGGGAGATGGAATAACTGTGACGTTTTATTGTTATTGTTAATGATATAGAGTGAACCCAGGGCATCTCTGTGAAAAATCACTGCAGTTTGCCTTTTGAGATTTGGCTGCATTTTTTCCCATCCACTTTACTGATCGGAGCAAAGTTCGGTTTTGTAGGAGGAGGGCTCAGAAACAAACATTTCTCAGTGTCTGAAGCAGAGCTTTTCCTGATGTAATTAGGTCCAGGCCCTCAGGAAATGAAGGTCGTCTAGTTGATAAGTGTTTAGTAATGATTACCAAGCTATGTCTGGGGAAAGAGAGCAAAGTGTTTTCATTTCAGAGGCAGCAAATCCAGCTGAGACTTGTGGTGTGTTTCATGTATGGAGGCAATTGTTCAAGTAGTATGTGGCCTCGCTCGCTGAAGCAGAAGCCAAATTCGCCCTGATGTAACTCCACAGGAGATGCTGGAGCCATACCAGGAGCCTGAGCAGCAGTGGCCGTAACGTGCCGCTGGGCTGAGTGTCAGAGGTGTCATTCTAAAGACTTGTGTAACTCTTCTCTCAAAGACAGTAATCCCTCTCTCAAATTAGTAACAGTACTCATCAAAGCTTGGGGCTCTGGAGTAGGCTAAGAGTCACATTTGCAAGGGTAGAATTACATCCTCTCCAAATGAAATACACGTTCCTTCGGCAGCGCTGGGTAAATCGAAGGTTGAAGTGCATGAAGGTGAGTTCCTCAACGTGCTTTTGTTCTGAGTGTCAACTTCAGCTGCAGCAGTCAGAAGCTCTTAAGAAAGAGGACCTATCCTTCAGAATTTGCAGGGCCAGATTTTGCTGAGAACGTGCCTAGCAGTTGCTATCCTGTAAAAACAACACAGTCCATCTCTTATCAGCGTTCTCATTCTGCCCTCCAAGAGAGCGCCCTTGAGACCTGATACACTCTTACTGTCCTGGATGAGGGGACAGGTGGTGGGCCACCTCCCCTGCCGTGTGTCCTCTACCTTAATTTCAGAAGATACATTTTTGTGGGAAAACCCATTAGTGTAATGAACATCGGAGAAACCTGAGGAAATTTGCAGTGCTGCTGCAATGGCTTTTGCCTCCTAGATGTGTAAATGTTTGTGCAGGTGTATTACAGCAAACCCCGTATATTCTGAAAACACTAACTTGCATCTTGGTAGGTCTTTCTCAGCCACATTTCTGCTCTGGTGAAAATAAGATACTGATGTCTTAAAATCTCCCAAATCCCTTCTTTATTGCAGCTTGTATAAATCTCTTCCAGAAAAATATTACACAACTCCCTGGAGGACAGGTCCTTCAGTGGCTTTTAAGCACACTTGTCCAGAGGCAAACCCTAAATCATGAAGCCTGTAAGCTGCTGCTTTTGCTGACAGTACCCTGTGTGTGAGGGTTTCTGTGTACCTGCCATGTCCTTATGCTCTCCTCACATGTGTTCACCCCTGGCCACTGCTGGGGAAAGGTTCCTGGGATACATGGGCGTTTGTTCTGAACCAGCTTGGCAGCCCATACAGGTAGTAGCACACCTTTGCAAGGNAAATCCCTTCTTTATTGCAGCTTGGTTAAATCTCTTCCAGAAAATATTGCACGACTCCCTGGAGGACAGGTCATTCAGTGGCTTTTAAGCACACTGGTCCAGAGGCAAACCTTAAATCATGAAGCCTGTAGGTTCTGCTTTTGCTGACAGTATGTTGTGTGTGAGGGTTTCTGTGTACCTGCCATGTCCTTATGCTCTCCTCACATGTGTTCACCCCTGGCCACTGCTGGGGAAAGGTTCCTGGGATACACGAGCATTTGGTCTGATCCAGCTTGGCAACCCATACAGGTAGTAGTGCACCTTGCAAGACCTTTCCTCTGCTTTCTAGACCAACTGAGACCACATTGCACAACTATTTCCCTCCTTTTCCCTACAAGCATTGCTTTCTTGCAGAAAGTAAATGCAATTCCTCAGTGCTGTAGTGGCCCAATAATCCTGAATGTATCAGATCAGCATAGAAGTTTATTTACAGGAACAGCAGCTTGGTCCAAGGTCACTTAAGGCATAAGCTCAGTTTGCTTCCCCTTGGCATTAGTCAGTTTCCCTCATGTTGAGCAGAGCCCACCTCCGATTTGTAGATCTTATTTAGTCTTTGTGAAGTGCCTGTTGAGTTGGAATGGTGAACTGAGAATTTATTTCATCAGGTATGCAGCATCCTAATGTCCATCACCATCACGATGGTTTCCAAACATTAAGCAGTTGTGAGTTGTGGTCCATTGGTTTATGGCTTGGGCCCTGGAAAACGTATTACAGAAACATTGTGTCTGGAAAAAAACACGGTAATTAAAACCATTTCCTTAAAAACTGCTAAAAGATATGCTATAAGTCTGTTTTCTTCCTGGGATTTATGGTTTGTTTGCTTCCACCTTTGCTGTACCATTGGGCCTCAGGGTGGAGGGAGATAACCTCTTTCTCAGACAGCAGAGTTCTGTAGCACGCCCTCAGAGCCATGCATTCTGCTTTTCAAACAAATGGTCTGGTGTTAATAAAGTAAACTGACCATAATCCCTGGCAGGGTTGGTCAGTACCTTCTCTAGGAGATGATCTTCATGTTGTTCAAGGAAAAGGTAGAGAGAGGTTGGAACGTGGCTTGGATAACCCATTTGGCAATACTTGTTTGCATCAGAAAAGAGTTGCAGAAAAGGAGTATAATTTTATCACCAGATCAATTTGGCCTTCTGGCTCCAGGATGGTCATGAGTAATCCCTGTGTCCTCTCAGAAAGGCATTTTCTAGGGGCACGCAGAGCTGTTTGGATGATGTTGAGAAACAGACAAGCATTTTCACAGGAAACTTTGGCTCCCAAAGGACATTCAACAGCTCATCATGTCTGACTCTTTTAAAAGGTGCTGAGCCATTGCTAAACCCTGGAAAGGGAGGAAAGTTACTGCTGTAAGAATTTTTCTTTCTTTTGCATTTTTCTGTTTTGTTTTTTCTTAAGTGTTTTAGTAATTATTTCTATAGATATTCCAATGTAGAGACAGCTTGGTTAGGACTCTGCCCCAGTGCCTTAAGTTATCAACCAGTTCAGCTCTCCTGCAATGTACAGGGAGGCAGGATGCTAGAGAAGATTAACATCTAAACTGTAAAGCTGCTTCTTCATGGATCTCAGAGAGGGAACACACGCAAAAGCAGGAAAAATGCAGAATCTGGAAAACGGAGAATGTGTAACAGTTCTGCTAATTTTGGATCCAGTCTCTGAGTTGCATCGCTGCTTTCTTGCAAGCGTACTGGAGAAATGCCGTCAATCCTTTCCAGGCAGGAGTACTGAGATCCAGAACTTGCCAGAATGAGCTGCTTTACCTTGTTCTTGCAGTCACACCAATGGCATCAGCCTGTCATGCACAGCCCCTAGTCTATTAAGCATCATTTGTGTAGGATTTGTTAAACGTTTCAGTGACACCTGTATAACTCTTATCCCCTTGTTGGGAGAGGAGGTTGTCTGTCACTGTTGTTATAATGAAATCTTTTACTGATGGGAGATCTTTTGATAGAGAAGGCTGCAGTGTGCGTTGACCTCCTTCTTCCTTAAACACTGTTGTTTCTGTGCAGATGTCTCTGTGTTGTCAATTATACTTTTACTGGGGTCTTGGACACTGCAAGTCTGTCTGCAAAATGACCGTGCAATAATCCTCTCTCAGGCATCTCCTATTCCATCTCTTTGTCATCACTTTGCTTCAGTTCTTTCATCACAGATGAGTTTGCTTTTTTTTTTTTTCTAGCCCAAATCAAATGCCTTCAGGTTCCTGAGCTTGGAAGACTTTGTGGAAACGTAGAGTTGTTATGTATTGTTATGTTCCTGTGGCATCTCTGTTGCTGGAGAGAGTGTCCTGTTGTCTTACCCCTGTGACTCACGCTTACATGATGCACCTCCCAGCCCTTTTAACTGCGTGCCAAGATTGCTTGTTCTGGTTTTCCCCTAAAAGCATGCAATCAGTTTTAGCCTTTATCAGAATGAAGCATTCCAGCCATGACCTTCCTCCCTTTGTGGTTAAAGGGCTCCTTTGCTCCTTGCTGATGGATTTAGCAAGATTCACATCTCTTCTTCCAGGTATTTCCAAGAGTCTCTGCAGGGGACCACCTACCTCTCTATTATTAGTCACTATATCACATGAAAGCTTATTATTTGTCAAACATACTGTGGCCTGAAAGACTCCTGCTGGTGGTCTGTGAGGTTGGGATAGTTAGATGCTGCTTGTTTCCAGCTGCTTGATTTCATTGGTTTAAAACACATGGCCTAATCTTTGACTGATACTTTTCCAGGTGTCCAATGGCTGGAGTTGCCACAGGGATACTGAAACAACAAGAGGAAAGATGTGCATAAGAGAAATCCTGGCTGACTTTAAACCCCAAACCTTCTAGTATCTAGCACTGCTTGTGGCTGCTGGTCTTTAAGCGCATTGCTTATCCCATGATACTCATTTCCCAAGGGCTGCTGGCTCATCTCTAATTACCTGCCCGAGGAAAACTCTGAGGTATGGAAGCCTCATGGGCAACCACTGCACAGATTTCTAAGGGCTGAATACATCCCACCTCTTCCAGTGAAAATTATAAGGGAAGCTCTTACTTAGCTTTCAAATGATGCCGGTATCCTTAAAAATAGCAAGAGAGCCCATTTCTGACCAGATGCGGCTTTTGGAGGAGCGGCACAGAACCCTCCCAGGGTGCAGGGTGTTTTGCATGGCTGTGGCACGGCCATCCAGTGCTGGCAGTGTGGTTGTGTGTTTGCATCTGGAGGGAGGGGGACAGCTGGCCAGCTATTAACTGATAAAAGGGATTTTTTTGTTTTGTTTTATGGAGCAGTGTGCTAAAATCTCTGTACTGCCAGCTCCTGTTTGTGATCTCAGCTGTTGCCTACTGGCATGAAGGGAATAATTCCATCTACAAGGTGTTTCTTACCCAGCCTTTAAAACCCCAGTTCTAGGAGTTCTGTGGTTGTTTTTTTTTTGCCTGGAGACCCCACATTGTGTATTCTAGGAATTTTTCCTTGTTGAATGCTTACAACTTAGCTGTCATCAGAGTACATTAGACAAGTTTCCTTTCCCATGGATAAGACCTCTGAATAGATGCGTGTGGAGCCTCCAGGAAGGCATCAAATCTGCTCCCAATCACAGTCATAGCAAAGCGGGGGGGCAACACTATTTATCTTGAATTGGCAAAGCAGAAATTGGTAAACTCTTTGGAGAGCAGGAGATAGTGCGTTAATGAACTCAAAGGCTACTTCACACTTTTGTCACTTTGTACCTATTCCCTACAGTTGATAAAGGTCTTTCTGTCATACGCTTGACTTGGTCTCAGTTTTTTGAGTTTCTGTGGGATCAGTGAGTACTGTTGTGGGCTGCAATCAGCTTGAGCATCTTTCTGCAAATGTGCAATCCCATTGTCAGAGGGAAAGTTTTCTGATTAATTTTTCTGAAGAATTTTTTTCTTTTTCCATTTGCAATAATAAAATATTTAAGCCAAGATCACATGCTATTTATAGCCATCTCACTGCTTTTTGCTTCTACTCGCTCAGGCAGTAAGCTCTGCATAGACACAATGAGATTAATACTTCATGACATTGAACCTTTTATTTCCCTTGTTATCTCTGCTTACTGACTCCAGAACCTCCCTTCTCTGTGGAGCCCAGTGCGCTAAAGTCTTTGATATAACACAGTAGCACCGGAGTTATGGAAAAGTTAAAAAAAAAATTTAAAAAATCTGTTCAGCGAACCAGGAGTTCTCTGAAGGTTTGAGCCTTTGGTTTCTAGGTCAGATGAATGGTTCGAATATTTTTCTCACAAGTTCCATGCTAGTCCCATGCACTCAGCAATTAGTGCAGGTTATGTGCAGGTAGATCTGCTCTTGGCATGGCCAGAAACATTGGGGTTTTGAGGAATCTGTTGCAGTTTCCAGTGTATGAGTCTTACTTCTCTTCCCATTCCCAAAAAGAAATTTTAATTAAAACAATGTTTTACATGCTGAGGATACAGTAATATCGAAACAGGTTAGATCATGACAGTCACACAGAATGCATGACAGCTGCTAATATGTGATAACATGTTCAATGAAATGGGAGATGATTATCAATAATAGTCTGAAGGCTTGCTTATATCATGCCCTGTGACCCTGTGTCTCAGGCAGTCAGAATTGGCCACATTCTCTCTAAAATCCTCTAAGTTTTGCAGCTCTTTTATCCTTGCTTTTGCTGTGAAAACTGCAGAGTGAGCTGGGAGCACCTGAGCACCTGTAGATGTTCTGCTTCCCCCCATATGTGGCACTATGTCAGTGTTCAGTGTAAGCAAAGTGTTGGTGGTGCAGCCCACCATGCTCCCAGCTGCAAGAACAGACTGTAAAGCTGTGTGACGCTTGTCTCGCACACCTGGCATGATGGCTCTTTCGCTTTATCCCCACTGCCAAGTACCAGAGAGTAAATGTCAAGAGGTGCAAGTTTAGGGTCATTGTAGCTGAAACTGTGGTGCTGTTGTGTGCCGTGTTCCCTAGGGAAGGAGCTAGGGGCTTGTGCCGAGCTTGCTGAGCACCTAGCATGAGAGAGACTCTGGTCAGAAATCATTTGTCTGTGAATAGCGAGGGCAAGTGTGAATTCAGAGCAAATGCCTGCACGTTGAGCCGAGCCAAGCCAGTCTGAGCTGGTTTTGGGTGGATGATAGTGATGAGGATGAATCGTCCGTGTTTTTCTTTAAGTGATGCTGGATCCAAAGTGATGATAACATCAAACAGCCAGTTAGACATGTTCCAGCGAGACAAACTATTTCCCAATCATGGTAGGTTGGTACCAGTGGCATTATAGGTACAAATTAGGTTGCTTGGCATGGAGTTTACTGACTGATACATGGCTTGACGGGTACCAGAATGATGATGAACTATTGAGGGATAGTTAAAATTACATTACGTGTTTTATCATGCAGCCCATGGAAGATCCATAAAGGATTTTCTCAGTGTTTTTGAGGAGAGGAGGCTGAGGGGAGACCTCATTGCTTTCTACAACTACTTAAAAGGAGGTTATGGAGAGGAGTGTGCTGGTCTCTTCTCCCAGGTGACAAGGGGCAGGATGAGAGGGAATGGCCTCAAGCTCCACCAGGGGAGGTTTAAGCTGGACATTAGGAACAAATTTTTCACTGAAAGGGTCATTGGGCACTGGAACAGGCTGCCCAGGGAGGTGATCGAGTCACCTTCCGTGAAGGTGTTCAAGGGATAAGTGGACAAGGTGCTGAGGGGTATGGTTTAGTGATTGATGGGGATGGTTGGACTCAATGATCCGATGGGTCTTTTCCAACCTGTTGATTCTATGACTATAAGCATCAGTTATATAGTGATGCTCAAAATGTTCACTTAAGGTCCTTTCTCCTGCCTGTGTTTGGTCTTGTCCAATGCTTAACACAGCCTTCCTAGTCCAAGCCATTACTGCAGGTTGGAAGTTCCAGTCCCATTGAAGTCCAGGCCAACACTGTCCCAGAAGGGAATGAAACTGAGCATTTGCAATTTGCTGAAATTCTTCAATCTGTGGTTTTGCTGCTTAAAATAATTTTCCTGTTTTTCTGTGAAAGGAAACACTCCTAATGTTTGAATGAGGGAAAAAAAAATATTTTTCAGCTTCAAAACCCAGAAGCATTTAAAAGTTGTATTTTTCCCTTTGCTCTAGCCATTGGCATGGTAAAATGAAAATGGACAGAGTGTTCCTGGGGTTCTCTTAGGGCTGGTGTTCTGATTTTGTGTGTCCTCTCTGGCCAAAATAGTGTTTGGTACAAAACTGCAGGGATAGTCCATCAATCTCATTCCAGTGGGTCGAACAAGCAGACCTTAGAGCACATACTGAGGTTGTGATTCTACGGTTGTTATTTTTTCCTTGCTGATTTTCATTCGGCGATGGTTGTACAAAAATCAAAATCCCCTTGTGTTACGTGCTTATGTGTGCTTATGGTCCCCAAGTTGCTTGCCATCTAAATAAACAAAATTATTACCCTGTGGGAGAAACGCGATTATTTTTACTGTTATTCGTTTAAAACGATGGAAAATCAGGCACAAAGAAAACAAAATGTTTTTTTCCAATGGCTGCACAGCGAGATTGTGACAGGGCCAGGAACTGAGTCCAGGTGTCCTGAGTCCCAGCCCAGACCTTTAAACACCAAAATATCCTGCTCCTTGTGAATTCAGAGTGTTTTGGCAAAACTCTCCCCAGAGTGTTTCATAATTAATGTCAGTTCTAGTCTCCGAACATGTCTTACCAGTTAGGAATTTGCTTTAATATACGCTCATCCACTTAAAAACTCCCCAAAACTTAGCAGCTGTTGGCTTTTCTGTGTGAGTTGAAAGTTTCTGAGGCAAATATGGGACATGATAAATTGAAAAGCGTTGAGTTGAAATGTTCTGCTTTGAGTGCGCTTAGTAAAATCCAAAGGTCATCTCTGCTGTGAAGAGCCTGCAGCACTAAACACAGTACACGAGCCTTGTTTCAAGGGTGGGAAACGCATTTTCTGTTGCATCTAGAAATCAGACTCTTCCTATCTTGCAGGGGTGGATTTTATCTAGGAAGAACTAAGCCCGTCTTGGGATCTGTGACACTTTTTGCCAGCTTTCTGTAAAGGAGCTAGGCCAAAGGACAAAAAAACCCCATCCCACAACAGACTATTGGAATGTGCATCTCAAGGGACCAGTTCCCTTGCTGAGAGGCATTTGGTTGGTCCCTTTTAAGTCTGCACAGGCAGGATGCTGTCTGTGAACAGAAATCTGTGGTGTCGGAGAATGCAATTCTCCTGAGCAGCTCAGATAGTGTTTTAATAGCAGTACTGTGGATTAAGTCAGCAGCTCATGTACCTCCAACAAACCTCTTGTCCTGTCTAGACCTCTCTAATTACTAGTCACAGCAGCAATCCTACCTATACTCAGCATGACCTGAAAATTCCCATTGTGAGATGCTCTGATTTGTTCTTTATCTTGTATCAGATGCTGCCCAGCTGTGATGAGTTTTTCCAGGACAGGATTATGTTGAGACAAGCTTTTTCAGGATGGGATATATGTTTCTGAATAGAAATGTTCCTTTTTTTTAAAAAAAAAAAAAAGTTTCTACACTGAAGTGGTTTGGGGTTTTTTTTGGGCAGACCTGGATAAAAAATTCTTACAGTCACTTTTCTCACCTCTTGGGAAGCCGAGGGATTATGCTGGACAGTGATGTTCTTAGGAAAACTCCGAGCGAAGGACTGGAAATAGGTCTTGTATTTGCAGTGAAACCTGACTAATCTAGAAAAACTTCTGAAGTTTATACAAGGCAATTTTTATGTGTTTCTGTGGGCATTGCTGCACAGCAGTGCTTTGGTGTTCAAAGGGCAGATCTGGGGAGTGGGTTGAGATGCTGTCTGACTGGAGCTTTCATTGTCCTTTCAGAGGTATTCATGCGTGATTCTTTGGCTGATTTTGTCCTGGCGGACAAGCAGTTTTGACTGTGCTGGAGTAGTGGAGCAGTAGACAGGGTTTAGGACAGTGCTCGCTTGGTTGTGGGTCTGGCCCGTGGTGGTGGCTGGGCTTTTCCTCCAAAAAATCTTAATGTATCTGGGCACCTGCTTTCAAAACATCTCTATGCCCCAGTAAGCAACATGAGAGTGTGTCTGGAGCGGCTCATCTAAAATAAAAGCACCAGTTTCATAAATCCTCTGGTAGATTTGCATGTCTGCTCCCATTCAGTATCTCCCTATGAGAATCACCCAGGCATCCTTTGCAAGCTCAGCCAGTGATTTTCAACAACCGTGATATCTCTAGTTGCCACCAGGCCTGATCTAGACAGCCCAAATGAAAGCACTGAGTGCTTCTCTGAGGGATTTGCTGTGTGTCAGGAGGCTTGGTGTGTGTCCTGCTGTGCTCTGTATCTTCCCCACTTCTCTCACCTTTAAACTGGGCTCCCAATCACCATCATCCATATATCTCTTTTTTTAATGCAAAAATTGTTTTCTGCAGCTTGATACGCTTTCTGATTATGCCTTGTTTTGGGAAAAAGCCAAAGGAAACCCATTACAGATTTTTTTTATAATACTTGCCACTTGGAAATTTTCTTTGAGAATAGAGATTCAAAGGGCATCAGCTACTTCCTTCTCAGCCAAAACATGCTCCCTCTGTGCTCTTAGGGAAGGTAACTTCGCCAAAATAATGTATGTCTTTGCCCTGTATTTGCGAGTCTTGCCAAGCTTTACATGCAGTAGGAAAGGAGGCATC
Organism: Piaya cayana; assembly: GCA_013389865.1. Lineage (NCBI taxonomy): Eukaryota > Metazoa > Chordata > Aves > Cuculiformes > Coccyzidae > Piaya > Piaya cayana. The sequence goes on along the minus strand of WAAB01023755.1, from coordinate 5,233 downwards.
ATGCTGCTCGCTAAACAACCAGGGTGTTTTCTTAATGCAGGTAGCTCCACTTTCCAAACAGGAACAGATTTGCCGAGTGATTTAGTGTGGGCTCAATGCTTCCAGGGGGACTCTCCTTGTCCAGCTGAATCAAAGCTGTACCTTTTCCCCCACTGTAGCTGTTACTGCTCAGACCAGCGTTTCATATTAAAAAAAGGACTTTTTGCCATGCTGGGTGGGTTTTTTTTTCCACTTAGTATTTCATCACAAAGCTCTCACAAACCACAGATGTAAAATTGCATAATATATACCTATGTAGGGGCATCCCTCTCAGGGTGCAGCATCAGCTGCCATATTCACTGTCCTACGTCACTATCTCACTCATTCTTTCTTGTCTTGTTACAGCTGAACAAGTTGGAGGAGGCAGCAAATGCAGCTCACACCTTCTTCATGGCAAACCCTGAGCACATGGAGATACAGCAGGACATCGAGAACTACAAGAGCTCAGCAGGGAAGGTCAGCTTGATTGACCTGGAGGCCAGGCAGCACATGGTGAGTCTGAGGTGAAGAAGTGCCCGGGTTAAGTGTCAGGCAGTCTGGAGATGAGGTTCAAGATGCCTGAAGAAAACAATCCACGAATAAGGACATTCTTGCTGAGGTGCATTATTACAACACACAGAACAAACTCTTTCCTTTAAGCCAAGCCAAGTTCTGAGGAGTCTTTATGCAGGTTTGCAAGGTTCCACTAGTTTAAATGTCCATTGATGGCTTAAAAATAATTTGCTACAACTGGATGGAGTTGAATCCAGTTGGCTGCCGGTCACAAGCATTGTTCCTCAGGGCTCAGTGTTAGGGTAGGTTCTGTTTCAGATCTCTATCAATGATCTGGACGAGGGGATCAAGTTTACCTTCTGTAAGTTTGCAGACAACACCAAATTGGGCAGGAGTGTCATGGTTGGACTCGATGAACCAATGGGTCTTTTCCAACCTGGTGATTCTATGATTCTATGAAATGTTGGGTCCTGCACTTGGGCCACAACAACCCCATGCAGCACAACACGCTTCGGGACAAATGGCTGGAAAACTGGTGGAAAAGGACCTGGGTGTGCTGGTGAACAGCTGACTGAATGTGAGCCAGCAGTGTGTTCAGGTGGCCAAGAAGGCCAATGGCATCCTGGCTTGTATCATCAATAGTGTGGCCAGTGGGAGTAGGGAAGTCATCGTGCTGCTCTGCTTGACACTGGTGAGGCCACACCTTGAACACCGTGTTCAATTTTGGTCCCCTCAGTACAAGAAAGACATTGAGGGGCTGGAGCATGTGCAAAGATGAGTAATAAAGCCGGTGAAGGGTCTGGAGTACAAATCTTACAAGATGTGGCTGAGGGAACTGGGGCTGTTTAGTGTGGAAAAGACAAAGCTGAGAGGAGATGTTATCGACCCCTGCAACTGCCTGGAAGGAGATTGTAGTGAGGTGGGTGTTGGTCTCTTAGGTAACAAGTGATAGGATGAGAGGAAGTGACCTCAAGTTGTGCCAGGGAAGGTTTAGGCTAGATGTTAGGAAATATTACTTCACCAAAAGGGCTGTCAAGCACTGGAACAGGCTGCCCAGGGAAGTGACTGAGTCAACATCCCTGGTGGTGTTTAAAAGACGTGTAGATGTGGTTCTTAGGAACATGTTTTAGTGATGGACTTGGCAGTGTTAAGTTTATGTTTGGAGTTGATGATCTTAAAGGTCTTTTCCAACCTAAACAATTCTGTAACTGCTTAAATCTGGTAGGTACCAGGGGAGATCATTCTACCCGTCTGCTTGTACCTGCTTTTGAAAATGACCTGCAGTTAACATGGGGCAAGACCCTGTGGTCCGAGCAGCATAACCCACTTGTGCTCTTGTCTTCTGCCTACCTGCTTTACAGGAGGACTACAGTGCTGGGGTAAGGCACTACGACAAGGAGGAGTACGAGCTGGCCATTGAATTCTTGGAGCGTGCACTGGAAGGGTACTACTCTGAAGATGAAGACTGCCAGATCATGTGTGAGGGAGCACAGAGATTTGAGGAACATGAGTACCTGGAGTACAAGGCTGGCCTCTATGAAGCTATTGCAGGTGAGATCTTTTTATGTCTTTAGGGTTCTCGTCCTTGTCCCTGAATTATTTTAATTATTTTTAATTATTGAATTTGATCCTTTGATTGGATTTGGTGAAGTGTCTTCCCTTCCATCACTGCTCCTGGTGAGTAATGCTGCAGGAGGCCCTTGTAAGGCCAGAAGGTGACGAGGCGTCTGGGTAGCAGCATCCTTAGATGAGTAGAGTAATGCTGCAGGAGGCACTTGTAAGGCCAGAAAGTGACGAGGACAGGGAACTAGAACATCTCCTTTTGGTCCTGCATAGAAGCTGGGTGGGAAGAATGTATTTCCAGATGTGTGGAGCCTTTGCTGGTTTCTGTAAGAGCTGGAAGTGTAGGCACTTTAACATAAACCACCTCGGTTTTGTCTCCGTATGCAGTCTCACCTCACTGGAATCTAGGCATTGCCCTTCTCTGTTTATGTTTTCTCTGTTTTTTTCAGTGCATATGAAGAAAATTGCAGAGTCCTCTTGGCCACACTCCAGATGGCCAGGAAAGTTGCCAAAAAGGCTCCGAACATAGATTTCCTCCCCATCCAAAGGGATGGATTTGTCATTAGTAGAGGCCCACCTAATTATGATCTTGACCAAAGTCTTTGGAGACAATTGAAAGTTGCTATGTAATCTTCAGATTTGCATGTGTGGCTCTGAGCCAGGGTGGATTAAAATGGTTTACTCTCAATATAAATGAGATTACATTTAATTAATTGTGAAGGAAAGAAAAGCAATAAATTAAGGTTTGTTTGGTGACAGAAATCTTATTTATCTGCTCGTGGTTTTGGAGTTGTATCAAGCTCTGGAGTTTTGCTTCTTGTGTGGAAAATACTTCATGCAGATGCAGATTGTTTTTTGGGTTTTCCTAATTCTGTTTGTGTCGAGATGGGAAATCTAATTGAAACGACCAAGATGAGAAACCACCAACATACCAGATGGGAAACTGCTTTTGTTGGGTGTTTACCCATGCAAAAAATATGACAAGTGTTGTAAGGGCTGACTTGGTAGCAGTATAGCTGTCAGCTGATCATGCCTGCTTTTAAAGCCAAGACCAGGTCACTGAGGGCCATATTAAGCCCTCCAAGAGAGCAGCCCTCAGTGGCAAAGAAAATCCACCTTCCTTGTTACTGAAACCTGCTGGTCATTGAACAGGTTTTAGTCTCTGTTTATTTTTTTTTTTTCTGTGCAATGCAAGTCAACTGTGAGCAAATAAGGTGTTTTTGTGCTAGACCATGCAGAGCTCAGATGTGGTTATGGTGTGGTGTTCCTCAGCCCAGCACATCAACTGGGAGTGAGAACAAGCTAAATGATCTCCGCAGGTACAGTGACTTGGCTTGACCAGATATACCTGGGAATGGCAACTCCGAGATCCAGGGCTGTTCAGGCACCCAAAGAAACAGGGAAGTGAGGACGGACGGAGGGAAATAAGCTACATAGTGGAACTGCTTTGCTGTGGGGAATTGAATGCTTTGTTATGGGGTGGCATAATGTTTACCCCTGGATGAAGGGCGCTCAGCTTCAGATGTATCAGCAGGGAGTGGGAACATGAATACACTTGGAAAAGAGAGTTTAAGTTTCTTTGAAACTCATTTCTCTTTTTAGTCCCAGGCTGGTTTGCCGTGCTGCTGCATGGAGGTGAAACATCTCTCCAGCCCAGGGACAGTGTTTCAGTGATTGATTCCAGTCTATATAGCCTGTTTCAAGAGTGCCTTGAAAGCCCTGAGAGAATCAGTGCTTCTCAGTGGTGGGTTATTCCAGGTCTAGGATGTTTAAATAGGTATAATTTACAACAGAATTATTTATGTCCTTTTCCTTCTTGCTTTCCTTAGTGCAATACCATGGATGTGTATGGTAAATCAGATAAAGACTTAGACTACCTGCCCAGAGCATGTGAGGACTGTTTAGAGTTTCCACTTGATTTCATTGCAAATTCCTCAGGCTGTTTTTTTGGCAACTCTTAGAAATGCTTTGGTAGCTAAGCGCATGTTTTTTTCAAGCTCGTGTTTGTTTCTTAAGGTTTTTAATGGTGTACAGAATCAGAGCAAGCAAAGAAAGTTTGTAAGTACATTGCAGCAAAGGCTCAAAGCTGGAATCAGATGTCAGCATTGGCTTTGAAACTGTATAGCAGATAAAACACCTGTATTGGGGCCTCCCACCAATTAAGAAACCTTGCTAATGACAGATGTTTGCCACGTGCTTGCATTTCCCTGGGAGACAGCAAGTCTTTGAGAAGCAATTTTTTTTTTGCTGGCAATATTTGCACCTTAGACCTTTCAGGCTTGCAGCACAGTTGCCTCGCTCAGCCGTGCTTGAGAAGCTGCACCAGCTCCTCTTAACCTCCCTGTGCCCTCAGGAGCTTTCTTGCTGTAGAAAGGAGAAGATTAAAGTTGAGCTGAAGGAACGAGCATGGAGATGGCTTTTGTGTGGCAGCACGTGTGGCCACCCTGTTTTCACACCTCAGCTGGCTTTGTGGGTGCTCCTGCCTTTCGTTTGGCTCTTGGGGTTGAAGAGCTACCTGCCTTCTGCATCACCCATCCAACTTTCCTGGACAGAAGCAGCAGCTACTGGCACACAAAAGAGATGCTCGAGCTCCCTCTACAGTTGACAGAAGGAAAAAGGCAATTCAAGTAGCGCAAAAATCTGACTGTGACTCTCCATTGGCTTTGGGAAGGAGCCTCTAGGTGTTCAGTCACCTGCTGAACGAAAGCAGAATGAGTTCTGTGGCCTTCAGCTGGGGAGATTTAACCTCTTTCTGTCCCCGTCTCAGCACCATCACCATCTTTCTCAGTTCAGACCATCTTCTCACTCTTTTCTTGGCAGATCACTACATGCAAGTCCTGGCCTGCAAACACGACTGTGTCCGAGAACTCGCCACACGTTCAGGCCGTATCTCACCCATTGAAAATTTCCTTCCCCTCCATTATGACTACTTGCAGTTTGCCTATTACAGAGGTAAAGGATGTTTTTCTGTTCCTCATATGTGCATGTTTAGCCTGGAGAAGAGGAGGCTGAGGGGAGACCTCGTTGCTCTCTAACGAAAAGGAGGTTGTGGAGAGGAGGGTGATGGCCTCTTCTCCCAAGTGACAGGGGACAGGACTAGGGGCAACAGCCATAATCTCTGCTAGGGGAGGTTTAGGCT